>CM040622.1:69679463-69704333 GCA_022817965.1 Solanum lycopersicoides | reverse complement strand
GTCCACACTATTGATACGCGTAGAACCAGACCTCAGAACCCTTACTACGACCAAGCCAACTAACTTGGGGAGTTAATTGAGCTTGAAAGGTTGGAACCAACCATGTGAGGCTCACGAAAACGAAGATTTAATCGAAAGAGTTTTACCGGACTCAAAAGAAGAAATTTTAAGTTTTGAGGGTCCAAGGGTAAAATGGTCTTTTCCAGGCCAAGGTAATATTGTAATTACCCTGAGTAATTAATTATTTAATTAATTAAGTTAAAAAAATAAAGAAATTCGGGTGGGGCAACCCGAAGTGACCCATTTTCGCAAAATGGGTCACCGGTTCGAACCCCACTAGAAGCAAGATTAAACTTGCTTTTATTTTAATGTGTTAACTTAATTTTTAATAAATAATTAATATTAGCTGATTTAGGAAAAAGAAATCAGATTTTTATTAATTTTGATTAATTATTGAGTTGACTAATTCAAACCCACAAAGTCCTACTTCTACTAGACTTCTATCTCCCATTTCCCCACTCTCTCTTGCACGATTCTCTCTCTCTTTCACTCTCTTTTCTTGCTGAAAACGTGAGAAAACAATCAGCAAAAGAAAAATAAAGTCAAGGCAAAAGTTCATCAAGAACTTGAAAGATAGAAACTCAAAGAGAAAACAATCCGGTAACGTTAAGCAGAACTACTACGCTAGTCGGGTGAGTGTGAGTGTGAGTGTGGGTGTTTGGACTGATTTTTGGAGAGGTTCTTGGGCAGCATTCTGGACATTTAACAAGAAAACAAGGTATGGGTCTTCTTACTCTTGGTCCCTTTCCCAAGAGACCCCTAGGACTCAGTATATTCGGCTCAAAAACTAAGGTTGATTCCCCTATTTTATGCTCCCTGTCATTAGCTCCCAACGAATGTAGGTTGGTATGAATGCTGGTAGACTTAGGATTATGTGATGTTTGTGTTAAATGTTAATGTGTTGGATGTACGTTAGTTTATGAAAAGACAAACCATGTATGTGTGTTCGAAATTAAGAAAGATGTATGCCATATTTGGAGTCTCGGCCTTGAGGCTTAAAATTGCTAATTGTGTTTGTTAATTTACGTACCCAAACTCATGAAGATTGTGATGTTCATAATTAAGAAATGTGGCTGACTTGAATAAGAATTTGATAGCCAATAAATTCTCTAAAGGATGCACTTAAAAATACGTTGAAGTGGAATTATGAAAGAATGTATGAACTAAGTAAAACATTGATGTTATGAGTTAAAGTAACTAAAAATTTCCAGCATTGTACAAGTTAATATAGACTAAATAAAAATGCATATGAATCTGGAAAATTTACTAAAGAAATAAAAGAATGAGGCCACTAGGAATTGAACCCGTGACCTCATCCTTGGGCGAAACAGACACGGCAAAGGGTGAGGGCTGGGGGGTTCGATCCTGGGTCTGAGCAAGGGCTAGAATAAGAGAAAAATTAATGAGGGGAGTGGGATTCGAACCCACCACCCCTCGGTCAGAATTCATGAAGAGTAGAAGGAAAAATAAAATTAGAAAAAGATGTTGGGGCTAAGGGGATTCGAACCCCTTAGCTACTGCCGCGAAATTAAATGATAAAACAAGTGAGGCCATGGGGTTCGATCCCATGACCTCACTGTACATGCCCTTAACTTAGAGAAAATATTAAAAATATAATTATGGGGCTGTGGGGGTTCGAACCACACCTCACAGCCCTTGCGAAAAATTATTAAAAGAAGGAGGCTGTGGGGGTTCGAACCCACAACCTCCTTACTTGAACGAATTAAGAGAAAATAAAAGAGGTTGTGGGGGTTTGATCCCACAACCTCTTGGTTTAAGAAAGAATAGGAGAATAACATGTTAATAAAAAAAAAAAAGTGGGGTTGTGGGGACTCGAACCCACAACCCATCGGCCAATGTAAGAGAATTTAAATAGAATAAGTAGCCTTCAATGTAAATATTGTGATTTGACTTAGAGTTAAAAATGTTATGAATATTAGAATGAAATCAATTAATAATGTAAATGACATTCAATTGATTCAAGACTTGGGTTCCTTTCCCAAACTTCCGTTTGATACATAAGTCATACGTGAACAAATCATCCAAGAATAATGCCACCTACTTAGATCAAATTCAAGATCTTGGCATAACTACAAGATACATAAGTCTTGTACTACATAATCTTAGGAATGTAAGAATTACTTAACGAACTATGAATGAAGCCTCATGGCTTGTGTGTATAGACTCATAAGTCTAACATACGTTCAAAAGTAAGTGAACCTAAGATGTATGAAATGAAATGATGAACCCTAGAAGGGTTAATTATGAGTGTAAATACACTAAATGGCCAAGTGCATTGGCATATGATGAGATGAACAATGAAATAATGAAATCCTAGAAGGATTAAGTAAGGGTGTGAAACACACCAAATGGCGCATTGGCATATGATGAAATGAACATTCACGTAATAAGAGGTGAATAACTATGAAAAGCAAAGATGTTAATGATGATGAATGTGGTGACAACATGATAAGAGGCTAACGTAAATGATGAGAGCAATCTCAAATAAGCCTAAGTAAATGTTACCAATACGTACTCACCTATGAGAGTGTAAGTTAATGAAGAGTCCAGTCTCTATGAACACTCTAATGAGAGTATTGAGCTTAACACACTCAATACGAATGATGAGATGAGAAATCATCTAATGAGCTATGATGTCCTCATACTAGAAGACAGCTTCCATGACGTATGAGATGAATGAAATGGAACTTTATACTGAGCACCGATAGACTAGCTATGAGCGGTGATGCCTTCTTTCGGGAAGGGCGGAGGTTCACGTAACTCTCATGAGATGAGACTGTCCGGCTTGCCGGGTATGGGTCTCCTTATATCTCCTAGTCTTCGAACCTATACTGCCAATATAGGGATCTGGCGGGGTTAAATTCCCATGTACGCTAGCATGTTATTGGGTCACTTTGGCCGGTGATTCCACCTCTTTTCGGTGTGGGGGAGACACTGGATTTCATGATGCTCACATGATCTATGTCGGTTAAAGTTAAAGTTCCCAATGAATGAATGAGGCCAGCCTCAAATGATGCACATAATGAAATGAATGATACCAAAGGTGTTAGGATAGGATAATCAAAAGGTGAGTTAGATTCAAGTAATGACATTAGGTCATTCTTGGTCATTGCACAACGAACCTAATGAAAGTCTTAAACTACATCCTAGGTATAACGGTGGTTACACTGGAATATGAACGAAATGAAATGAAGTATGTATGAATGAATGAAGCAGACTCTGTGTTTGCTAACGAAGACTCCCAGTTGAGGTCCCATATGTTGAGCCTTCATTTCTGGGATGTCTTAATGTCAAGTCCATGATTCCAAGGTCTCATGGCATATGAATGAATGATATGAACGAAGTTATGTGCTATGTGTAAATGTTATGTGCTGTGTGCAAATGTGAAAGTATGATTATGTATGTTATTCTCATGGCATAACTTTCCTATTCCAAATTTGGAAAGCTCACTGACTTTCCTAATCCAAATTTGGAAAGATCACTTACTTTCCTAATCCAAATTAGGAAACTTTCCTAATCTCAATTTGGCAAGTCCACTGACTTGACTTCCAAAAATCATGTTGTTAGGAAAGAGCTATTCTTTCTCATGCATGTCCTTGGTGTGTGCTTGCATATACCCATACTTAGTACAAGTGTGTACTAACCCTATACAAACTCTACTATTTTAGGTGCAGGCACAGGTGGACGGTAGAGCTACAGGATCATCGCTGCAGTTATCCGGACGTCCATCATTCATCCGGTTTTGGTAGGTCCTCATGCTTTCGAGGATGCTACTGTTTATGTTCTAGCTTAGTTTAGGAGTTGAGCTAGTGGAGCATGTTCCACTAGCGTTTCTTTCTTATTTTATTCAGACTATGTATGGTGCCATTTTGGCAATTATACGATTATGTTATTGAACTATTCCTTTCATTTGATTATCTCTAATGTTTAGATGGTTGATGTTGAACGAATTACGAATGTATTAGAAGTGTTTAGTAAGTAATGTTTAGAAACAAAAAGTTTCAAATTTTCCGCTAAAATTAACCTATGTAAAGTAAGAATGACGTAAGTAGGCTTGTCTGCGACCTCTGAGAGGTCAACGACGCCGGTCTCGTCTGGGGTCTAGATTCCGTGTGACAAAGTTGGTATCAGAGCACTAGGTTAAATTATGAAAATAATAAGTTCACATCAACCACATTGAGTAGTTTCTAAGTCATGGTAGTGAAGTGCACCACTATCCTGATTAGAGACTGCATGATGCGTAGGAAAGTTTCCCTTCTTCTGATCTTATCGTGCTTTTCTGAATGTCTGAATTCTTGGTGTTATGAGCGTGTCTAACATCAATACTTTGTTTTTCCAGAAATGAACACTAGGAAGGATTTGGTCAGAGGAGAGGAGGAGCAGCTGCTAGGGGTAATCAGGATCTACCCCAGGCTCCAGCTGAAGGAGTGGCCATGCCAGTTAACCCAGCTGGGTTGACTGATGCTGAGGTGCTGGCATCTTGGCCCAAATGGCATAGGCCATCACTATGCAGGCCCAGGCTATGACTGCCCAGGTCAACAGAAGGATGTTCAGAGGGAGAACCCACCGGTTCGTAGCATGGCTGACTGGCTGAGGGATTTCACGAGGATGAATCCTCCCATTTTCACAGGGGTTAAGACATCGGAGATCCTCAAGAGTTTGTAGATGAGGTGCATAAGATCCTGGTGGCTATGGGGGCCACTGACATTGAGAAGGCTGAGCTGGCTTCCTATCAGCTCAAGGATGTTGCACAGACTTGGTGCAAGATGTGGCAAGATAGCCGTGTCTTAGTGGAGTACCAGTCACATGGGAGCTGTTCAAGACAGCATTTCTGGAGAGATTCTTTCCCAGGAGATGAGGGAGGCCAAGGTTGAGGAATTCATCAACCTCAAACAAGGCTCCATGACAGTCAGGGAGTATTCCCTGAAGTTTGTTAAGCTGTCAAGGTATGTTGTTTTTCCCCAAGTATTTAATAGTAAGAATAAGAATAATACTGAACCTTGTTGGAATCTCCCAGGTATGCTACTTCCCTGGTTTCTAACAGCAGGGATGAGATGAGCAGGTTCCTCACAGGAATCAATGGAGACCTGGAGGAGGAGTGTCGATCTGCTATGCTACATGATAATATGGATCTTTCCAGGTTGATGGTGCATGTCCAGCAGGTAGAGGACAGCCGTAGAAAGAGAGGTGTTCGTGATGCTAGGAGGCCTAGGCCTCAAGATCAGGCAGGACCCAGTCATGGAGGCCACAGGAACAACTTTGGCGTCCGTGAGCAGCCCAGGTTTAAGAAGGGGCTCTCCCACCAAGGGGAGTCAAGTTCATCCAAGAGTCGCTATGATAGGGATTCTGAGTCCACCTCAGGAGAGGCCACCTTGCAGGAAGTGTGGCAAACTGCATGGAGGAGAGTGTATGATTGGCTCTAATGCTTGTTACAGCTGTGGAAAACCGGGCCACATGGTGAAAGATTGTCCGAATAGGAGAAGTCGAGAACAAGGGAAGGAGAGAGTTCAGACTAATGGCCTGAATGAAGAGGCTCCAAAGAGGCAACGATTCTTCGCACTCAAGTCCAGGGGTGCAGGGGAAGGCACTTCTGATGAAGCCTCGGGTGCGTAGCCTTAATTAGCCTTTCATATATTTGACTGTATATGGTGTTTATGCCCTAGTATGAGGTTAATAGGTTTGAAGTCATCATATTGGTTGCTGATGTATGTGATTTTTATGTTGACTTTGTGTTGTATCCTTTGATGAGACTAGTTTAGGGAAGAATTCTTTAGTCTAAAAATGTAAAGCTACTAGTAGGTTTCAAGGAGGTGTTTCATCATGTTAATATGTGAATAAGATATTCACCAGTGAAAGTATTGAGGTACCTATGTATGCGTAGGTTCTATAGATGACATACTTATTGTTAGTAAAGAGTAGTGTCATTCGGGGACGAATGTTCCTAAGGGGGGGATAATGTAACAACCCTAAAAATGAATAGGATCAAGACTTAGGTGTTTCAAGAATGCTTGCGATTAGACCAAGGTCCACACGTATTGATACGCGTAGAACCAGACCTCAGAACCCTTACTACGACCAAGCCAACTAACTTGGGAGTTAATTGAGCTTGGAAAGGTTGGAACCAACCATGTGAGGCTCACGAAAACGAAGATTTAATCGAAAGAGTTTTTACCGGACTCAAAAGAAGAAATTTTAAGTTTTGAGGGTCCAAGGGTAAAATGGTCTTTTCCAGGCCAAGGGTAATATTGTAATTACCCTGAGTAATTAATTATTTAATTAATTAAGTTAAAAAAATAAAGAAATTCGGGTGGGGCAACCCGAAGTGACCCATTTTCGCAAAATGGGGTCACCCGGTTCGAACCCCACTAGAAGCAAGATTAAACTTGCTTTTATTTTAATGTGTTAACTTAATTTTTAATAAATAATTAATATTATCGGATTTAGGAAAAAGAAATCATATTGTTATTAATTTTGATTAATTATTGAGTTGACTAATTCAAACCCACAAAGTCCTACTTCTACTAGACTTCTATCTCCCATTTCCCCCACTCTCTCTTGCACGATTCTCTCTCTCTTTCACTCTCTTTTCTTGGCTGAAAACGTGAGAAAACAATCAGCAAAAGAAAAATAAAGTCAAGGCAAAAGTTCATCAAGAACTTGAAAGATAGAAACTCAAAGAGAAAACAATCCGGTAACGTTAAGCAGAACTACTACGCTAGTCGGTGAGGTGTGAGTGTGAGTGTGGGTTTGGACTGATTTTTGGAGAGGTTCTTGGGCAGCATTCTGGACATTTAACAAGAAAACAAGGTATGGGTCTTCTTACTCTTGGTCCCTTTCCCAAGAGACCCCTAGGACTCAGTATATTCGGCTCAAAAACTAAGGTTGATTCCCCTATTTTATGCTCCCTGTCATTAGCTCCCAACGAATGTAGGTTGGTATGAATGCTGGTAGACTTAGGATTATGTGATGTTTGTGTTAAATGTTAATGTGTTGGATGTACGTTAGTTTATGAAAGACAAACCATGTATGTGTGTTCGAAATTAAGAAAGATGTATGCCATATTTGGAGTCTCGGCCTTGAGGCTTAAAATTGCTAATGTTGTGTTTGTTAATTTACGTACCCAAACTCATGAAGATTGTGATGTTCATAATTAAGAAATGTGGCTGACTTGAATAAGAATTTGATAGCCAATAAATTCTCTAAAGGATGCACTTAAAAATACGTTGAAGTGGAATTATGAAAGAATGTATGAACTAAGTAAAACATTGATGTTATGAGTTAAAGTAACTAAAAATTTCCAGCATTGTACAAGTTAATATAGACTAAATAAAAATGCATATGAATCTGGAAAATTTACTAAAGAAATAAAAGAATGAGGCCACTAGGAATTGAACCCGTGACCTCATCCTTGGGCGAAACAGACACGGCAAAGGGTGAGGGCTGGGGGGTTCGATCCTGGGTCTGAGCAAGGGCTAGAATAAGAGAAAAATTAATGAGGGGAGTGGGATTCGAACCCACCACCCCTCGGTCAGAATTCATGAAGAGTAGAAGGAAAAATAAAATTAGAAAAAGATGTTGGGGCTAAGGGGATTCGAACCCCTTAGCTACTGCCGCGAAATTAAATGATAAAACAAGTGAGGCCATGGGGGTTCGATCCCATGACCTCACTGTACATGCCCTTAACTTAGAGAAAATATAAAAATATAATTATGGGGCTGTGGGGGTTCGAACCCACCACCTCACAGCCCTTAGCGAAAATTTATTAAAAGAAAGGAGGCTGTGGGGGTTCGAACCCACAACCTCCTTACTTGAACGAAATTAAGAGAAAAATAAAAGAGGTTGTGGGGGTTTGATCCCACAACCTCTTGGTTTAAGAAAGAATAGGAGAATAACATGTTAATAAAAAAAAAAAGGTGGGGTTGTGGGGACTCGAACCCACAACCCATCGGCCAATGTAAGAGAAATTTAAAATAGAATAGTAAGCCTTCAATGTAAATATTGTGATTTGACTTAGAGTTAAAAATGTTATGAATATTAGAATGAAATCAATTAATAATGTAAATGACATTCAATTGATTCAAGACTTGGGTTCCTTGCCCAAACTTCCGTTTGATACATAAGTCATACGTGAACAAATCATCCAAGAATAATGCCACCTACTTAGATCAAATTCAAGATCTTGGCATAACTACAAGATACATAAGTCTTGTACTACATAATCTTAGGAATGTAAGAATTACTTAACGAACTATGAATGAAGCCTCATGGCTTGTGTGTATAGACTCATAAGTCTAACATACGTTCAAAAGTAAGTGAACCTAAGATGTATGAAATGAAATGATGAACCCTAGAAGGGTTAAGTATGAGTGTAAATACACTAAATGGCCAAGTGCATTGGCATATGATGAGATGAACAATGAAATAATGAAATCCTAGAAGGATTAAGTAAGGGTGTGAAACACACCAAATGGCCAAGTGCATTGGCATATGATGAAATGAACATTCACGTAATAAGAGGTGAATAACTATGAAAAGCAAAGATGCTAATGATGATGAATGTGGTGACAACATGATAAGAGGCTAATGTAAATGATGAGAGCAATCTCAAATGAGCCTAAGTAAATGTTACCAATACGTACTCACCTATGAGAGTGTAAGATAATGAAGAGACCAGTCTCTATGAACACTCTAATGACAGTATTGAGCTTAACACACTCAATACGAATGTTGAGATGAGAAATCATCTAATGAGCTATGATGTCCTCATACTAGAAGCCAGCTTCCATGACGTATGAGATGAATGTAATGGAACTTTATACTGAGCACCGATAGACTAGCTATGAGCGGTGATGCCTTCTTTCGGGAAGGGAGGAGGTTCACGTAACTCTCATGAGATGAGACTGTCCGGCTTGCCGGGTATGGGTCTCCTTATATCTCCTAGTCTTCGAACCTATACTGCCAATATAGGGATCTGGCGGGGTTAAATTCCCATGTACGCTAGCATGTTATTGGGTCACTTTGGCCGGTGATTCCACCTCTTTTCGGTGTGGGGAGACACTGGATTTCATGATGCTCACATGATCTATGTCGGTTAAAGTTAAAGTTCCCAATGAATGAATGAGGCCAGCCTCAAATGATGCACATAATGAAATGAATGATACCAAAGGTGTTAGGATAGGATAATCAAAAGGTGAGTTAGATTCAAGTAATGACATTAGGTCATTCTTGGTCATTGCACAACGAACCTAATGAAAGTCTTAAACTACATCCTAGGTATAACCGGTGGTTACACTGGAATATGAACGAAATGAAATGAAGTACGTATGAATGAATGAAGCAGACTCTGTGTTTGCTAACGAAGACTCCCAGTTGAGGTCCCATATGTTGAGCCTTCATTTCTGGGATGTCTTAATGTCAAGTCCATGATTCCAAGGTCTCATGGCATATGAATGAATGATATGAACGAAGTTATGTGCTATGTGTAAATGTTATGTGCTGTGTGCAAATGTGAAAGTATGATTATGTATGTTATTCTCATGGCATAACTTTCCTATTCCAAATTTGGAAAGCTCACTGACTTTCCTAATCCAAATTTGGAAAGATCACTTACTTTCCTAATCCAAATAGGAAACTTTCCTAATCTCAATTTGGCAAGTCCACTGACTTGACTTCCAAAAATCATGTTGTTAGGAAAGAGCTATTCTTTCTCATGCATGTCCTTGGTGTGTGCTTGCATATACCCATACTTAGTACAAGTGTGTACTAACCCTATACAAACTCTACTATTTTAGGTGCAGGCACAGGTGGACGGTAGAGCTACAGGATCATCGCTGCAGTTATCCGGACGTCCAGCATTCATCCGGTTTTGGTAGGTCCTCATGCTTTCGAGGATGCTACTGTTTATGTTCTAGCTTAGTTTAGGAGTTGAGCTAGTGGAGCATGTTCCACTAGCGTTTCTTTCTTATTTTATTCAGACTATGTATGGGTGTCATTTTGGCAATTATACGAATATGTTATTGAACTATTCCTTTCATTTGATTATCTCTTAATGTTTAGATGGTTGATGTTGAACGAATTACGAATGTATTAGAAGTGTTTAGTAAGTAATGTTTAGAAACAAAAAGTTTCAAATTTTCCGCTAAAATTAACCTATGTAAAGTAAGAATGACGTAAGTAGGCTTGTCTGCGACCTCTGAGAGGTCAACGACGCCGGTCTCGTCTGGGGTCTAGATTCCGGTTGTGACAAGTCTATATGCATGATGTGATATTATTGAATATATGATGAAGGTCTTGTATTGACATGAATGAGGTTATATTCCCTTACTGATGTATATGAATTGAATGTTAAGGTTTGTGGTCTCATGAGGAGTTTGCTAAGAATGTATGGAGTTATGGGGCTTCATATGTTCATTGCACTAGTAGACTAAGATTGGGGTCATGAACAAGGTTTAATAATGATGTGTATGCAAAGAAGTAAAGGTATGTGTGACTTGATGTAGCTTACTGTAACTTTCTAAGATTTTGACCTAAATGTGTCTTTGATGTGTTACGCTTATATGAGGACATGTGTTGGATTATGTAGATTGTATGTATGCTTTCTTAGTGATCTTAAGGTGATACCTTGCACCAAGTATCACTACAGGGTTACTTGGGAAGTTAATGAATAATAGGAAATAATGCTCACTGTTAGGGAAAAAGAGCTCACTGTAATGTGACTCAAAAATGTAATAAATTCTATATGTGATCTTATGTAATTTTTGGCCTTTGAATATGTTTATATGATGTATGTGAATGATATAAATGCTATTGGTTTAAGGTTTTATGAAGATTTACTCAAAAAGCATGAAGTATGATTTTCAAGAAAATATCCCTTTTAAATGCATGTTTTTGCATAGTTGCCATACATAGTACATTCTTGTGCTAATCCCATTCTTCTCTACTTTTTACACAAAGCGTAGGTTATGGATGGTTAAAGAATGTCTTCAATGGTTAAGAGCTTGATAGATTATTTCCAAGCTCAATGAAAAGAATTCTTAAAGTTCAAGGATGTCCTACTTATGTCTTTAATGTAAAGTCTCTAAATATTGTATAGTTATGTAATGTGTCTTATGGGCCGTGTCCCTAATGTACTATAATGTTGTTGAGTCTAATTTGGCAAAGAGACTTAAGGTCTATATATGTATTATACCTTATGTTTTATCAATATATATGAAATGAAGTTTCTAGCATATGATGTGCTATGAAAAGTTATAAATTTTTGGCTAAATTTACTATGCCAATGCAATGAATGATAACTATGGGCTTGTATAAGACCTTCGAGAGGTCAAGTACGCCATGTTACTTCTAGGGGGTGCTCCCCGGATGTGACAAACGTGGTATCCGAGCATGAGATTTATAAAATGGTCTTAGGTTCCAAGAAGTCTCATATTGCCATGTCTAGTAGAGTCTTGTATCATTGGTGGTGAGTCCCGACACATCAAATGGTACGAGAGGCTATAGGATTATAGAGTTTCCCTTGTTCATCATTCTCATTTCGTGCCATAGAACTTAACTCAATAAGATCCCCCTCTTATGTTTTCTTGTCCGGTGGTCTTTAAGATGTGATTGCTTGGATGAGATTGTTCTCTGTGTTTGAGGGAGAAAAGGTGAGTTAATGCTTAACTTGGTTTTAGGGTTTAATGAGTATGTGTGAAGGTGAATCTTGGCATGTTTTGATGAAGTGATGCCATTTATGTCTATGTATGAGACTTAAGTGAAATAGCATGTTATGTTGAAGAATGCATGGCATGATATAGTTAAACCAAGTGAGAAGTTATTAAGGTTGACATGAGTTTCTGTTGAAATAATGTGTTACTATATTGTGTTGCATGATGGTAGTTTTCTCTTATGATTAGAGCTTGAAATTCTTAGTGACTACATATGGAAGCATGCTACCCTAACATTTTGTACTTAAAGGTGTTCAATGTTTCCTTTTGTATACATGTAGTCCTTAATAAGTTGCCTAGTATGGATTGGAGTCATTTGTATAGACTTGATCCTAGGTGTGATGATAGTATGCTTGCCTTGGTAAAGTTTTGTATATCATATGTCATGCTTTTCCTAACAATTGCCTAAATGATGCTTTTTTTGAATTTGGAAGCATGTTCACTGTATTGATAGGCAGTTTACTGTGAAATGTTTGGAAAAGCAACTAAATTGTTCTTTGATTTGATGTTGTTGAAATGTGTATAAAATTGATGTATATGAACATGATAATGAATGTAAAAAGGAGATTGCTATTTGTAATGAAGAAAGAGAGTCTTATGGCATGATGAGTCGTAGATTTGTTTCTAACTTCTTATTGTGTTGTGAGTCCCTTGATGGTTCTGGAATTTATGTTTCCTTAGAATTGAGGATGATTTGCCTAAAGTGATAAGGTTTAGAATACCTTGGTGTTACTATGTTGACTTACTGTAAAATTCCTTCTAAATGGTAATCACTTGTAATTGTTAAAAAAAAAATGATGTTAAGTTAAAATCCTCTTAAGGTTGGGTTAAGTTGCTCTTAATTGGGCTTACCCTAAGTGGGGGATGGTGATGGAATAGTAAGGTTATAGGAATTTTCTACCTTGACCTTCTATTTTTGCTTGATCTTGAATCTAATGAAGTCTTGCTGAGCTTTTTCCTGAATAGAGTCTTGCATAAAGTATGAGTTGCATGAACTTAATATGTTTGGTATGTATTGATTAACATCATATAAGAGATCAAATGAATATTCCAAGGTGCATGAATAAAAATTTGATTAAATACATGTTTTCTCATGAGTATTGTACATCCTAACATGCTAATGGTACACTTGACTTCATGAGATAAAGAATGAAACTTGATTTGTAGTCACTTGTGATATGTAATGTTTAGCCTTATAGTCAAATGTTGAGCCTCTTTAAAATGAAATATGTGGAGTCTCTTGAAAATTATGCGACTTGTATGCTTTGCAATGCATGATTGTAGGCTCACTATTGAAAAGTGAAAGCATGTTTAGCTTAGTATTTATGTATGTGCCTATAATTTGTATTGTTGTTCCTAATAGATGCTTATTATGAAGCTGAGTATTATGTTAGGAATTTAATATTTTGTGAAAAAGCTTCCTATTTGTTGTGATGTGCTTGGTGGGATTTACCATTTGGACCTCACTAGGAAGAAATCATGCTCATGTCTTGGTTTGAAAAGTTGAGAATTCTCATTTTAAGAAGAATTGACCTTGTACCTTGTTAAGGTGTGGACTCATGATAAATGTAAGTGTGTTCAGGAGAAGGACATTACTCCATGGACACCACTAAGCATGGTATGGTTGAGTATGACCTTCATGGCACTAGGTCTAACTAATAAAGATCCTTGTTGATTCAATTAACACAAGACTATGTGCATTGAAGTATGAGTGCTTAAATGACTTTTTGACTATAAGTTGTAATATGCCTATGGTGGCCTTATGAGATTATATCTTAATGAATTAAAGTGTAATGACCATGTTATGATTAGGAGAAGTATGTTCCTCCTATGAACATGATAAGAGACTTTTGATTAATGCCTTAAGGGGTGAGTGAATTGAAGTTTTGGTTGCTTGTGTGCATTGAGTGCTAAAAGGTGTGAAGTGGTGTTCCTTGTAAGCTTGGTGCATTAACTTCTATGTGATGATGTTTTGATTAAAATGAACTGCTCTATGATGCTTTGAAGTCTTTTTTGTGTTTAAAGTGTTCTAAGTGTCCTTCGAGGACGAATGTTCCCAAGTGGGGGATATTGTAAGACACCAATATGAGATAGGGTGTCTAGAGCGTAACATGTTCTTCTTAAGGTTCTAAGGTCCTAAAATGACTTATAATATGGTTTATATGTGGTGTATAAAGTTTGAGGTGATTTGGAAGTCAAATGCGAAGGGTCGACCAAATTGTTCGGCGACTAAGTAACCTATATGCCTCATATATGGTTCTATGTGATTATGTATGATGCATGAGATTATTAAGTCTTAAAATGGTTTATAATGATCTAAAATGATAGTATATTAAGTTTCAAGCAGTTTGGAGGTCAAACGACAAAGAACGTCCAAGGCGTTTGAAAGATAGCCCTTAAGACGTTCAACGTGTGTCTTGATGGGGCTTGGCCTGTTTGGACAAGTTACAGGTGGTTATTTTGGGTGAAACTTTTGTGTAATGTCCACAAATTGGTAAGGGTTATACTTACATTGGAAACGTCCGGGTACGACCTCTAAAGGGCCCCGCAAAAGGGCCCACAAGAAGGACCCAAGGCTGGTCGAGACACTGCCTGGGCAGTGTCAATTGACGGACCAAACGACGGCCAGTTGGTCAACCAATGGCCCGTTGGTCAAGTATCTTCGATTGGAACTTACCTTGGGCAGGTCTCAAGCTAAATATTGGCTAAGTACCAATCTACGGAAGCCTAGGCACGGTCCGTTGACTGACCTACGGCCAGTAAGTGCCTCCGTCGATGGTGGTCTATCAACTACTGCATGCGACTGTTTTAATTAAGGTGTGAATGGGAAATTCACCCCACGTCCTAACCTGACTTTAATGGGTTAATTTAGCTAATTTTGGGTGTATATAATCAATCTAAAACGTGAACTACCTATTCCCAAATCCTCTCACTCGTAAGAAACCTTCCTTCCAAAAATATTCTCTCTAAAACCACCATTTTTGGTGAAGCTCAAGAACTTCTTGGAGCTCATATTTGTATGGGTGATTCATCAAGTTTTAGAAGTCTTCATGTAGATAAAGGTATGGTGATCTTCATCTCTAGTTATCTTTTCATCTAGAGAGCCATTCTCATAGATTTTAAAGAAGAAAAATTATGATCAAACCATGTAATGTTCAATCTGCCATGGGTTCTTTCTAAAAAGGTTTTGAAAGATTAAATCATGATTAATTGAAGTTAATACAGTGGTTTTAACGGGAATTTTACTCCAATTACATGATGAACCCATGCTCCTTCACCAAAACGATTTAGCCTTGCATGGGCAATGTAATTACGGTTTGTTATCAATTGGATTGTGATGTTCTTACGTTTAAGTGATGATATATACTATTATTTACATGAATTTATGATGAATTGATGTTGAAAGATCCATGAGAATCAAAGTATGAAGATTTGAGCATGTTTAGCCTAGCTTCCATAATTCACTGTAACATTGGCTTTTAAATGATTTAATGTGGATTGCGATTATGTTAGGTTGATTGTATCTACTGTTTTAGGTTAGTATCATGATTGAATTATGAATATGAATCTTGTATGATTGAAGTAAAGATGGCTTATGTGAATTGACCTAGTTTTCTAGTCTATCGATTGATAACACTATCTATATGATGATATCTTGAGTTGTGGATAGATGAATCATGATTTCCTTTGATGTAGTGATCTATCTAGCTGATTCCTAGCGTGTACATTATTGTTAAAATATGATTGATGATCAAGGCCTTAGAGAATCAATAGTGTTGGTTAATTCCTCTCTATACTCTAGTGAAATTGACAAGTCTAATGCCTATGTTGTAGCTTAATCTTGGAGTGCTTTAAGCATGATTTCTTTATGATCAAATGTATGATTAGTTACTGCCTTAGAGTGATATTATTGGTGAAATATGATCTATAATCCATATAATGAAATTGCCTAATGGTCTATGTTCTTCGACCTTCTAGTATGCTAAGGTGTTGTGCTAGTTTGTAGTATGGACTTGTAGTAGCTTATGCATGACTTCGTATATGATTATTAAGTTTTAGTTACTTCCCTATACTTGAATTATTGATAAAAGAGTAGTAAAGGTCAAGGATGACCAAAGACTAAAGAATTGGTAAGAATTGTTCTACTCTTCTACTTCTCTATCCTTCTATTATAATATTGACGAAGCCTTGTATGGAATTGGGTGGTATGGTCCACTTATGGTGGTTGTGTTTACTTTATTGTCATTATATATGTGTTTACCATGTCATTGAAGGCAAATTGATGATCACATGAATATGTTCTTGAGATGATACTATGAGAAGTTTATACCTACTTTCCCATTCTAGTTGTGATCTAGGTTGTATGGCTATTGTATAAGCATGTGTATATTCATGTTAGGGTAAAGTATAGGTGCTTCCATTGATGTGTTAAAAGGGTGAATAATACCTTACCTATGTACCCCTATGTGAATGCATGAGTAGCACAAGTTAGGAGTCTTAAGTATATTATGAAGTTGGCTTGTCTCCAATGTTATTGTGTGTTGTGTGGTCTATGCTTGATGAAGTATTATGATATAGGAGGGTGGCTGACTCAATGTGTTTGATAGTCATTATGTGATCATCTTGACCAATGTACACACACACTCACTTTACATGCATGTTACAAGTAGTATAGGTCATGGTGTCTAATGAAAGGTACTTCTCATATTCACTAGTGTTTACTACTATGCATGTTAAGATGACGTTTATGAAAGTATGATGTTTGTTTCCTTAACTAGGATGACTTGATTGATGTATTAGTATGGTCAAGGGTATGGTAGTTTGCCTATGCATTGCACATGTGTACCTTGATAGGATAGTTCCTAGGTTTTGTTTTTATATGCATGAATATGAATGTATGGTCATGTGTGGTCTTAATGTGTCATGTGAAAGGTCTGCTCACATATATAATTACACACACATACATGTATAAAGATCTAGTCAAGAGAGGGGCCTTGAAAGATGTATTCATGTGTACTCTATAACTAGATAGGTGATTGAATATGCTATAAGCATACGAGGAATGAATATCTCAAGCCTATGTTTTTGTGAAAAAGGTAATTAAAGGCTTTTCAATAAAGGGAACTTAGCTTAACACCGAGTGAACTTGATAATGGGAGGTGATGACTTGTCCATAGAAGGAAGAGTTCATTCTAAAATTGCCCGTGTGATGTTAACCTCCCTTGCTTTTGGGATATGTTATCCGAGGGATTCCCATCAGAAGAGGCCCAATTACCACATGGTAAGAAAAGGGACACCTATCACTTAGTTCCATAAACTATGCTTGCCACATAGGAACTAGCAAAGTGAATTCACATAGGATGATAGGATATATGTTAATCTTCTACCTTGGCTAGGTAGGAACACCTTCCATTGGTGTAAGGCTCTACAACTCCAAATTTCATGTTTAGCACCCATGGTATTAGTGTCGGTTGAGGCTATAGTTTCCCAAAAGAAAAATGGACAATGGAAATAATGTAATATGATCCTAACTAGGATGACTTAAGAAAGGCTACTTAGTATAGGTGGAAGTAATGAACCCATCTAGACATTGCACAAGTGACTCCTTAGGAAGTCTTAGGAAGTTGACCTAATGTGTATGATTATGTTTATGTCCATATGCATGACTTTGTAGTGTTGGTCTACTTGTTATGAAGATGTGCATGGTATGAGTCTATATGCATGATGTGATATTATTGAATATATGATAAAGGTCTTGTATTTACATGAATGAGGTTATATTCACTTACTTATGTATATTAATTGAATGTTAAGGTTTGTGGTCTCATGAGGGGTTTGCTAAGAATGTATGGAGTTATGGGGATTCATATGTTCATTGCACTAGTAGACTAAGATTGGGGTCATGAACAAGGTTTAATAATGATGTGTATGCAAAGAAGTAAAGGTATGTGTGACTTGATGTAGCTTACTGTAACTTTCTAAGGTTTTGACCTAAATGTGTCTTTGATGTGTTATGCTTATATGAGGACATGTGTTGGATTATGTAGATTGTATGTATGCTTTCTTAGTGATCTTAAGGTGATACCTTGCATCAAGTATCACTAGAGGGTTACTTGGGAAGTTAATGAATAATAGGAAATAATGCTCACTGTTAGGGAAAAAGAGCTCACTGTAATGTGACTCAAAAATGTAATAAATTCTATATGTGATCGTATATAATGTTTGGCTTTGAATATATGCTATTGGTTAAAGGTTTTTCAAGATATACTCAAAAAGTATGAAGTATCATTTTCAAGAAAATGTCCCTTTTAAATGCATGTTTTTGCATGGTTGTCATACTTAGTACATTGTTGTGCTAATCCCATTCTTCTCTACTTTTTACACAAAGTGTAGGTTATGGATGCTTAAAGGATGTCTTGAATGGTTAAGAGCTTGATAGATGATTCCCAAGTTCAATGAAAGGAATCCTTAAAGTTCAAGGGTGTCCTACTTATGTCTTTAATGTAAAGTCTTTAAATATTGTATAGTTATGTAATGTGTCCTATGGGCCGTGTCCATAATGTACTATAATGTTGTTGAGTCTAAGTTGTCAAAGAGACTTAAGCTCTATATATGTATTATGCCTTATGTTTTTATCTATATATGAGATAAAGTTTCTAGCATATGATGTGCTATGAAAAGTTTTAAATTTTCCGCTACATTTACTATGCCAATGCAATGAATGATAACACTGGGCTTGTATAAGACCTCCGAGAGGTCAAGTACGCCATGTTACTTTTAGGGGGTGCTCCCCAGATGTGACATCTATTATCCCATATAGTACGTTAAAAACTATTTTTGGCTCAAGTATGGGGGAATGGATCATGGCTTCATTGTATTGAATTCATGTATAGATTGTATTGAGCTATTGAATTATGTATTGAATAATGTTAGAATTGTTCATGGCTTCCTTATAAAGGTGATATCTATATTGAGTAGCGATGGATCTTTTATTTAGTAGAATTATTGGCATAATCTTAGGTATATTGGTATGGGTAATATCTCTATTATGTGAATTTGTATTGGAAGGCTAAGGGATGATGAATATGGGTATGGGTGTAAGACCCCCAAAATAAATTAAGGTGTCTATAGCCTCACATGTGACTCGTAAGCTTGATAATATCTTAAATAAGTGTTTACAGTATGAATGATTGATTGAAAGTTATTTAGAAGCTAATCGTCCAAGAACATCCAAGACATTCGAAAGATAGCCCTTGGACGTACTTCTTTGTCCTAAGCATGTTTTGATTTGTTGCGTGTGTTATTTGCTTCTAAAACTTGTATGGAGCGAAACAGAGTATTCTTAAAACTACTAAAAATATCATAAGCTGGAATATGAAAGATAACATCCCCGAACATGAGGACCTACCAAGTCTTGGAGAAAATGTTCCAAGCTTCTTCAAGTCGACCTCCTTAAACTTCAATGGCCGGAACCTACAATTGTAGTAATATAAAGTAATGGGGTTAGTACGCCACATGTACTAAGTATGAGTGTATGAATATAACATTTAAGGACATGCATGAAAAAGGATCATGTATCATCTCTTTAGAAAACATGCTACGTCATATGAAAATCATCAATGCACATACCATATAACATATACAAGTTAAGGATTCCATCAACTTAAAACATGATCATAATCAAAGACATATTATCAGAGAGTCATGTTAACATTTCATATTCAAAATATCATATAAACATAACATACAAACAGTTACCAATGATCTCATCCCCAACCTACAAGTGCAATGGTCATGTGAAGCCCCATAACCCCACACAACCAAGTAGATAAGATAGGAGACCATATGTAAAGATTTACTTCATGTAACTTGTAACATAAGTAGTCATCACTTTATATAACAATATAACCCAAATACATATTCATCATAATAAACAAAATCATATATGAGAAACATCACATATCATAAACATATATCTTTAATGTTATCATATTACATAAGAACAATCTCCTAAGACTTCCTTAGAGTAAACCTGTGCAATGTCTAGGTAGAGTCCCATACCCATATCTATATTGAGTAGAATCCTAAAGTCACCCTAGTAAACGTTCATTTTCTTGTCTTTCATTTTACATGAGGGAACATTCGCCTTAACCGACATAGACCATGTGATTTAAACATGGAATCCGATGTCATTAAACCCCACACCGAAAGAAGGTGGTCTATCGGCCAAAGTAGAACCAAACATGACATAGCTTTCTAGGTGGATCCACTAGCTAGTATCATATGGTGGAAACATAGTTCAACAAATAGGAGATATTTTAGAGACACATAGTTCAACATTACATGACAGCCTCTATCTCATGAGAGTCATTGTGAACCTACCTTTTAACTAGGGAAGGGACACCTCTAATATCTAGTTCGTCGGTGCTTAGCTTAAGTCCCTTTCTTGAATAATGTTTAAGTTGTCTTGTATTTAAACTTATCATAGGTCATAGGATAACTCCTTGTATAATATTGATCATGATATCTTTAGGATTAGATGAGAGTTTCCTTTCATCATAACCCCTTCGTATGTGAGAATAACATAACACTGTCATCTTGTGTAAAACATACAAGAGAACTCGTAACTGTGTATTTTTCGTGTTCTTATCATGATCTCACAAGTAACATGTTCATGTCCAACATATATGTCACGACCCGAAAGCACCCCCTAGAAGTTTGGGAAAACCTTTGAATCGTGACCGGGCGTACTTGACCCCTTTGGGGTCTCGTACAAGCCCTCTAACTAGCATTCATAACATAAAGCATGAAAAGTAGTGCGGAATTAAAACTTTTCACAATAATAATAATAAAAGGAGTCTTTTCATAAATACTAAGAAATCTTATCGTCACAAGCCAACTTAAAGACACAACTTGGAATCTTAGGGACACGGCCCTTTACAATAAAAGTAAATACATTTTTTTGTCTTAATTAAGAAACTAAGAAACATAAAACTATGTCCTCGAATATATGAGGACATACCCAATCCTTGAGAGATAGAATTCCCAAGCTTCAACTCCGATCCTCCAAAAAGGCTTCCAACCTATACTCATAAGGTATATAAAAGTATGGGGTTAGTACAATAATGTACTAAGTATGTCATATGCAAAAACATGCAAAACGGGACATTTTAGTAAAGATAGCTTTTTTATGCAATTCAAGTATAACCTTCATGAATCTAGAAGCAAACCCACATAAGAATCAACAATTAACACTTTATGGCTATCTTACCAAACTTAAAGTAAACAACAGGAACATTTCAATTAACTTTGCTAAACTTGCAATAAAATTGAATAAAGCATCATAGTGAACATTTTGAATTCTTACAATGAAGACCTTACAGTGAATGGCACGGTCCAAGTTATATGAACCCTTTTCCTTTGAAGTTGCCCTAACCCAAGGTTATTCTAAGACTCCCTAAGGTGAGCCAAGAAGGGACTCTCATTACACCTCCCTTCAAAGCACACCGAAGCGACCCTTAAAACTACCATATCTTAGGCTTACTTCGTTAGAAATCAAATCCACGCCCTTGGCTAACATATGCAAAACACTCATGGAAATATAGGTCATACCAAGTGCAATGTGAGAGTAGCATCCCATACTACCACTCCCACTTAGTACTCCTAATGGATTCCATTTACTCAAGTACTCCACAATAATCCTCCATAACACTACACCATAGTACTCATTCACACGGATTTCATGAAGGTACTCTTCTCCCATAGTAGGTATAGGTCACACCAAGTGCGATGTGAGAATAGCATCCCATACTACTACTCCCACTCAATGCTCCTACTTGTTAACTAATGTGGATTGAGCACTTCACGACATACATACACAATTTCAACAATACACAAGATAATTAGTTTCAAATCAATTCTTTTGTGGGAGTTATCTTAACCGACAAAGACCATGAGAGCTAGACATGGAATCCCGATATTAACCCCTATCGGATGAGGGATCCTTACTTTCCTAGTGTAAGGTCATGCTTCTTAGGGTTTACATGGCTTTTCCAATAGCTACACCTATGCGGGCACATAGTTAAGGGATAAGGAGATTGCTACTAAGTAACTCACTCTCTACTAACGAGGAGTACTCATCTCAAGAGGTACTTTGGATTACAACATCTCAACTAACGAAGTGCAATCCACCTCCCCTTCATATCCTCTCGGTGCTAGGCATAACTCCACACGGATTTCTCAACATAATAGTCTATCTTAGAAAGCTCACTAGGAAATGGAGAGGTTGTTACTAGACACTACATCTCAACTCACGAAGTGTGTCCACCTCAAGATTCCCCTTTTTTGCTCAACTTGATATAATACAAATCTTAAAAGAGTGTGTGTGTACATGTGCACACCTTGCATATAAGCATCATTTCATTATCATCAAGTTCTACTCATACTTTAACCTTGATTCATCAAGCTACACACTCTACATACTTCTCATAATCATATACTTCATTTAGGCATAAACTAGGTCAAACATGCAATTCAAGCTACATCAAACACAACACAAGACCCATTTCCAATATATCTTCATTTTACATATTAGACCTTCAAGATCACATACTCAAACCATATTAAGTAACATCAAGTTCATCAATTAGCACTGCCACCCATAAGGTGGACCATACCACTCAAATAGCAATTCATAATAAGAATTATACAATGAGAGCAACTCATCAACAAATCAAACCATCATTACCCATAAGCAATTTATCAATATTTCACCATATTAAGGCCCTTAGGGCAGTAGCTACACCAACATGACAAATACAAGAAGACCCAAGTTCATACCCTACTCAAATCATACTCACATAACCCATTTTCAAGTCAAAATTTGAAGTATGCATAAACAAGAGTTTCATGGAGTTTTAACATCATAACCATCTATTCAAACCAAGATAAATACATTTAAACCATTAGAACTTAGTTACAAGAAGACCCATAATAGAAATCAAAGTTTAGAAGAAGTTGAGTTTAAAACCCCTTTTTGAAAACCATTTTGGAAGTTGGCTTCTTGAATGGAAAGGTATTCAAGAATGGATACCATACCTTTAGGAGAAAGAAACCCACGAATTTTGATGAAGAAATACGTCCAAAGCAGCCCTCCTTTCCTTCCTTAACCTCTAGCCTTCAATGGAGTCTTGGAGAGAGTTTCTTTAGAGAGAGAGATGAATTTAGAAGTGAGGGGATCTTGTCTAGGTCTAGGGTTTAAAACTAATTTAATATAACCTAAGAACACCAAAATTATACACCTAGGGTATTATAAGACTTGGGGTGTATTTACATAAAATACCCCAAGTTGGAAGCCTTAAGTCGGGCACTGGCAGGCCTCGTCGACGAGACCTCCTCGACGGACCATCACGTTCACCACGGACCGTCATGGGGTCCTGTCGAGGAACACTTGGCTCCAACTGGAGCCTGTCCAAGTTCCAGTCTCTGTCACTCGCGACGCCCTGGGTCGACGGACCGTCCTGAGTGCAACGGACCGTCGCCATGGTCGTCGTGAGCCACTGATGGGCAGACTTTGCCCAAGTCTTGGGCCCTTCATCTAGGGCCCCTTGTGTGTCCTAGGTGGGGTCGTGCCCGGACGTCAAACCCCTAAACTAAGTCGTCTAGGTCTAAGGAACATCCGACGCATGTTTCAAGTAAAACGAACACATAAAACTCATCCAAACTTTCCAAGACATACAAGTACATTCTAAGGCATACCATCCGAACGTCATGGACGTTTTTGGTCGATTGAACTCCAAACTTAACCAAACTTTGCACACTGCCTAAGGACACCAAACTAACTCCGTTAACTTAAAATTAACTCAAGAAACAACCATGAGGCTCTAGTTCACCTTAGTTCATTTTGGGGCGTTATATTCTCCCCCACTTGGAATAACATTCGTCCTCGAATGACACTTAAATTTTAAGAACAACAAGGACTCACTTAGCATCATATAATACACTTAGATCATGATCAAAACACTAACAATCAAAGCATCCACTAGCAAGGAACATCATTTTACACTTTCAACACTTAGCAACATAGGCAACTTTCACCAATTTTCACAAAGTCAAAAATTCAACCTCAATCTTCTTTTATGGAGGAACTACTTTCTCCAACGTTAAAAATGCTCATAAACAATGACTTTACACACATTGAAACTAAAATTCAAGACAGAACAATTTTCTTCAAAATGCCAAAGAAAATTTTTTTTTACAGTGAAGTTGACTGCCATCTTACCAAATTTTTGAAAAATTCATTCTCTAAGCAATTCATCAAGACGACATGATCATAGGAACTATAAAACCATATATAATCATTTCATAACACAAAAGCAACAATAACAAAGAGTTGAGACTTACCAAAACCATCAATCCGAATTAATTATCCTTTCTAGCCCCCATCCCATAGGAAGGGTTCTTCTTGGGAGCATTAGGATCTAGGGAAGCTTGATTGACATCTCTCCCCCTTGATTTAAGGTTTGGGCAGTCCCTCATCTTGTGGCCTCTATTACCACATGCAAAACAACCATCCGTTCCGGCAAGACACTTACCACCATGTTGCTTGCCACAAGTAGGGCACCTAGCCCTTTCATAGGAATGACCACCACCTTGATAAGATTGATTTGGAGCCCTATCCTTGTTTCCCATAGAAGAATCTTGGGGATAAAACCTCTTCTTAGGCCTTTGGTGACTAGAATCATCCGACCGAGGTCTCTTACCCTCTTGCCTTATCTCCCTAATTTTGGACTCCTCAATTTGTTGCGCATAAACCATGAGCCTAGAGATATCCATGTCATTAAGAAGCATAGCCGTACGACACTCTTTTTCCACCAAGCTAGACACGCCCATAACAAACTTGTTCATCCTAGCCCTAGGGTTGGCTACCATGTTTGGGGCATACTTAGAGAGTTGGGTGAATTTGAGAGAGTACTATTGCACACTCATTCCCCCTTGACGGAGGTTCATGAATTCAACCATCTTCTTCTCCCTCCACTCTAAAGGAAAGAATCTATCTAGGAAAGCCTCTTTGAATTCCTCCCAA
>CM040622.1:69557818-69678463 GCA_022817965.1 Solanum lycopersicoides | reverse complement strand
TAAAGGTGATATCTATATTGAGTAGCGATGGATCTTTTATTTAGTAGAATTATTGGCATAATCTTAGGTATATTGGTATGGGTAATATCTCTATTATGTGAATTTGTATTGGAAGGCTAAGGATGATGAATATGGGTATGGGTGTAAGACCCCCAAAATAATTAAGGTGTCTATAGCCTCACATGTGACTCGTAAGCTTGATAATATCTTAAATAAGTGTTTACAGTATGAATGATTGATTGGAAAGTTATTTAGAAGCTAATCGTCCAAGAACATCCAAGACATTCGAAAGATAGCCCTTGGACGTACTTCTTTGTCCTAAGCATATGTTTTGATTTGTTGCGTGTGTTATTTGCTTCTAAAACTTGTATGGAGCGAAACAGAGTATTCTTAAAACTACTAAAAATATCATAAGCTGGAATATGAAAGATAACATCCCCGAACATGAGGACCTACCAAGTCTTGGAGAAAATGTTCCAAGCTTCTTCAAGTCGACCTCCTTAAACTTCAATGGCCGGAACCTACAATTGTAGTAATATAAAGTAATGGGGTTAGTACGCCACATGTACTAAGTATGAGTGTATGAATATAACATTTAAGGACATGCATGAAAAAGGATCATGTATCATCTCTTTAGAAAACATGCTACGTCATATGAAAATCATCAATGCACATACATATAACATATACAAGTTAAGGATTCCATCAACTTAAAACATGATCATAATCAAAGACATATTATCAGAGAGTCATGTTAACATTTCATATTCAAAATATCATATAAACATAACATACAAACAGTTACCAATGAGCTCATCCCCAACCTACAAGTGCAATGGTCATGTGAAGCCCCATAACCCCACACAACCAAGTAGATAAGATAGGAGACCATATGTAAAGATTTACTTCATGTAACTTGTAACATAAGTAGTCATCACTTTATATAACAATATAACCCAAATACATATTCATCATAATAAACAAAATCATATATGAGAAACATCACATATCATAAACATATATCTTTAATGTTATCATATTACATAAGAACAATCTCCTAAGACTTCCTTAGAGTAAACCTGTGCAATGTCTAGGTAGAGTCCCATACCCATATCTATATTGAGTAGAATCCTAAAGTCACCCTAGTAAACGTTCATTTTCTTGTCTTTCATTTTACATGAGGAACATTCGCCTTAACCGACATAGACCATGTGATTTAAACATGGAATCCGATGTCATTAAACCCCACACCGAAAGAAGGTGGTCTATCGGCCAAAGTAGAACCAAACATGACATAGCTTTCTAGGTGGATCCACTAGCTAGTATCATATGGTGGAAACATAGTTCAACAAATAGGAGATATTTTAGAGACACATAGTTCAACATTACATGACAGCCTCTATCTCATGAGAGTCATTGTGAACCTACCTTCTAACTAGGAAGGGACACCTCTAATATCTAGTTCGTCGGTGCTTAGCTTAAGTCCCTTTCTTGAATAATGTTTAAGTTGTCTTGTATTATAAACTTATCATAGGTCATAGGATATTAACTCCTTGTATAAATATGATCATGATATCTTTAGGATTAGATGAGAGTTTCCTTTCATCATAACCCCTTCGTATGTGAGAATAACATAACACTGTCATCTTGTGTAAAACATACAAGAGAACATCGTAACTTGTATTTTTCGTGTTCTTATCATGATCTCACAAGTAACATGTTCATGTCCAACATATATGTCACGACCCGAAAGCACCCCCTAGAAGTTGGGAAAACCTTTGAATCGTGACCGGGCGTACTTGACCCCTTTGGGGTCTCGTACAAGCCCTCTAACTAGCATTCATAACATAAAGCATGAAAAGTAGTGCGGAATTAAAACTTTTCACGATAATAATAATAAAAGGAGTCTTTTCATAAATACTAAGAAATCTTATCGTCACAAGCCAACTTAAAGACACAACTTGGAATCTTAGGGACACGGCCCTTTACAATAAAAGTAAATACATTTTTTGTATTAATAAAGAAACTAAGAAACATAAAACTATGTCCTCGAATATATGAGGACATACCAATCTTGAGAGATAAAGTTCCCAAGCTTCACTCCGATCCTCCAAAAGGCTTCCAACCTATACTCATAAGGTATATAAAAGTATGGGGTTAGTACAACAATGTACTAAGTATGGCATATGCAAAAACATGCAAAAAGGGACATTTTAGTAAAGATAGCTTTTTATGCAATTCAAATATAACCTTCATGAATCTAGAAGCAAACCCACATAAGAATCAACAATTAACATTTTATGGCTATCTTACCAAACTTAAAGTAAACAAAAGGAACATTTCAATTAACTTTGCTAAACTTGCAATAAAATTGAATAAAGCATCATAGTGAACATTTTGAATTCTTACAATGAAGACCTTACAGTGAATGGCACGGTCCAAGTCATATGAACCCTTTTCCTTTGAAGTTGCCCTAACCCAAGGTTATCCTAAGACTCCCTAAGGTGAGCCAAGAAGGGACTCTCATTACACCTCCCTTCAAAGCACACCAAAGCGACCCTTAAAACTACCAAATCTTAGGCTTACTTCGTTAGAAATCAAATCCACGCCCTTGGCTAACATATGCAAAACACTCATGGAAATATAGGTCATACCAAGTGCAATGTGAGAGTAGCATCCCATACTACCACTCCCACTTAGTACTCCTAATGGATTCCATTTACTCAAGTACTCCACAATAATCCTCCATAACACTACACCATAGTACTCATTCACACGGATTTCATGAAGGTACTCTTCTCCCATAGTAGGTATAGGTCACACCAAGTGCAATGTGAGAATAGCATCCCATACTACTACTCCCACTCAATGCTCCTACTCGGTAACTAATGTGGATTGAGCACTTCACGACATACATACACAATTTCAACAATACACAAGATAATTAGTTTCAAATCAATTCTTTTGTGGGAGTTAGCTTAACCGACAAAGACCATGAGAGCTAGACATGGAATCCCGATATTAACCCCTATCGGATGAGGGATCCTTACTTGCCTAGTGTAAGGTCATGCTTCTTAGCGTTTACATGGCTTTTCCAATAGCTACACCTATGCGGGCACATAGTTAAGGGATAAGGAGATTGTTACTAAGTAACTCACTCTCTACTAACGAGGAGTACTCATCTCAAGAGGTACTTTGGATTACAACATCTCAACTAACGAAGTGCAATCCACCTCCCCTTCATATCCTCTCGGTGCTAGGCATAACTCCACACGGATTTCTCAACATAATAGTCTATCTTAGAAAGCTCACTAGGAAATGGAGAGGTTGTTACTAGACACTACATCTCAACTCACGAAGTGTGTCCACCTCAAGATTCCCTTTTTGCTCAACTTGACATAATACAAATCTTAAAAGAGTGTGTGTGTACATGTGCACACCTTGCATATAAGCATCATTTCATTATCATCAAGTTCTACTCATACTTTAACCTTGATTCATCAAGCTACACACTCTACATACTTCTCATAATCATATACTTCATTTAGACATAAACTAGGTCAAACATGCAATTCAAGCTACATCAAACACAACACAAGACCCATTTCCAATATATCTTCATTTCACATATTAGACCTTCAAGATCACATACTCAAACCATACTAAGTAACATCAAGTTCATCAATTAGCACCGCCACCCATAAGGTGGACCATACCACTCAAATAGCAATTCATAATAAGAATTATACAATGAGAGCAACTCATCAACAAATCAAACCATCATTACCCATAAGCAATTTATCAATATTTCACCATATTAAGGCCCTTAGGGCAGTAGCTACACCAACATGACAAATACAAGAAGACCCAAGTTCATACCCTACTCAAATCATGCTCACATAACCCATTTTCAAGTCAAAATTGAAGTATGCATAAACAAGAGTTTCATGGAGTTTTAACATCAAAATCATCTATTCAAACCAAGATAAATACATTTAAACCATTAGAACTTAGTTACAAGAAGACCCATAATAGAAATCAAAGTTTAGAAGAAGTTGAGTTTAAAACCCCTTTTTGAAAACCATTTTGGAAGTTGGCTTCTTGAATGGAAAGGTATTCAAGAATGGATACCATACCTTTAGGAGAAAGAAACCCACGAATTTGATGAAGAAAACGTCCAAAGCAGCCCTCCTTTCCTTCCTTGACTCTAGCTTCAATGGAGTCTTGAGAGAGTTTTCTTTAGAGAGAGAGATGAATTTGAAGTGAGGGGTCTTGTCTAGGTCTAGGGTTTAAAACTAATTTAATATAACCTAAAAACACCAAAATTATACACCTAGGGTCTTATAAGACTTGGGGTGTATTTACATAAAAACCCCAAGTTGGCAGCCTTAAGTCGGCACTGGCAGGCCTCGTCGACGAGACCTCCTCGACGGACCGTCACGTTCACCACGGACCGTCATGGGGTCCGTCGAGGAACACTTGGCTCCAACTGGAGCCTGTCCAAGTTCCACTCTCTGTCACTCGCGACGCCCTGGTCGACGGACCGTCCTGAGTGCAACGGACCGTCGCCATGGTCGTCGTGAGCCACTGATGGGCAGACTTTGCCCAAGTCTTGGGCCCTTCATCTAGGGCCCCTTGTGGGTCCTAGGTGGGGTCGTGCCCGGACGTCAAACCCCTAAACTAAGTCGTCTAGGTCTAAGGAACATCCGACGCATGTTTCAAGTAAAACGAACACATAAAACTCATCCAAACTCGCCAAGACATACAAGTACATTCTAAGGCATACCATCCGAACGTCATGGACGTTTTTGGTCGATTGAACTCCAAACTTAACCAAACTTTGCACACTGCCTAAGGACACCAAACTAACTCCGTTTAACTTAAAATTAACTCAAGAAACAACCATGAGGCTCTAGTTCACCTTAGTTCATTTTGGGGCGTTATATTCTCCCCACTTGGAATAACATTCGTCCTCGAATGACACTTAAATTTTAAGAACAACAAGGACTCACTTAGCATCATATAATACACTTAGATCATGATCAAAACACTAACAATCAAAGCATCCACTAGCAAGGAACATCATTTTACACTTTCAACACTTAGCAACATAGGCAACTTTCACCAATTTTCACAAAGTCAAAAATTCAACCTCAATCTTCTTTTATGGAGGAACTACCTTCTCCAACGTTAAAAATGCTCATAAACAATGCCTTTACACACATTGAAACTAAAATTCAAGACAAAACAATTTTCTTCAAAATGCCAAAATTTTTACAGTGAAGTTGACTGCCATCTTACCAAATTTTTGAAAAATTCATTCTCTAAGCAATTCATCAAGACGACATGATCATAGGAACTATAAAACCATATATATCATTTCATAACACAAAAGCAACAATAACCAAGAGTTGAGACTTACCAAAACCATCAATCCGGATTAATTATCCTTTCTAGCCCCCATCCCATAGGAAGGGTTCTTCTTGGGAGCATTAGGATCTAGGGAAGCTTGATTGACATCTCTCCCCTTGATTTAAGGTTTGGGCAGTCCCTCATCTTGTGGCCTCTATTACCACATGCAAAACAACCATCCGTTCCGGCAAGACACTTACCCCATGTTGCTTGCCACAAGTAGGGCACCTAGCCCTTTCATAGGAATGACCACCACCTTGAGAAGATTGATTTGGAGCCCTATCCTTGTTTCCCATAGAAGAATCTTGGGGATAAAACCTCTTCTTAGGCCTTTGGTGACTAGAATCATCCGACCTAGGTCTCTTACCCTCTTGCCTTATCTCCCTAATTTTGGACTCCTCAATTTGTTGCGCATAAACCATGAGCCTAGAGATATCCATGTCATTAAGAAGCATAGCCGTACGACACTCTTTTTCCACCAAGCTAGACACGCCCATCACAAACTTGTTCATCCTAGCCCTAGGGTTGGCTACCATGTTTGGGGCATACTTAGAGAGTTGGGTGAATTTGAGAGAGTACTCTTGCACACTCATTCCCCTTGACGGAGGTTCATGAATTCAACCATCTTCTTCTCCCTCCACTCTAAAGGAAAGAATCTATCTAGGAAAGCCTCTTTGAATTCCTCCCAATCAACCGGTCCTCTTTCTAAGGGTCTCTCACCCCTCCATTGCTCATACCACACTTGAGCAACATCCTTAAGTTGGTAAGCGGCCAATTCCGCTTTCTCCCTAGGGGTCACACCCATAGCATCTACCACCTTGAAAACCTCATCTATGAAGCCTTGTGGATCTTCATCCACCTTAGTGCCATGAAAAGTAGGAGGGTTCATCCTCATAAAATCCCGAATCCTAGAAGCGGGAGTACTAGCATTTGGTTGGGGCCTATCTCCTAGGTTAGCTTGGCCCACAAAGTGATTGTTGACAACTTGAGCTTGAGCCGTCATGAGTTGGGTCAAGTTCATTAGGGCAGCCCTCAACTCCGCATTAGTCATATCACCCTCAACAAAAGGAGCTTGAGGCATAGGAGGCACTTGAGGTCCTTGAGGTTCCGGAGGCACTTGAGGTTCTTGAAGAGGAACCTCCTCATTTTCCTCCCCTAAGCCAACAATAGGAACTTGGTCAACATGGGGAAGGACTCTCTCATTTTGTACACCTCCCTCCTCCCTTCTAGCGGTCGATCTCCTCGTATTCATGTCCTAAAAACACAAAAGAAGAGGTTGAGAATAGACACCTTATATACTCAACTCTAAGGCACGATACTAGAATAGAGAAGAAAGTGAAACTTCTAGCATCCTATAGCCTCTTGTCCATGGATGTGTCGCGACTCACACCAATGACCAAGATACTACTAGATGTGGCTTGTGAGACTTTCAGACCTTAAACTATTTCCCAAAACCTTATGCTCTGATACCAAGTCTTGTCACGACCCGAAAGCACCCCCTAGAAGTTAGGGAAAACCTTCGAATCGTGACCGGGCGTACTTGACCCCTTTGGGGTCTCGTACAAGCCCTCTAACTAGCATTCATAACATAAAGCATGAAAAGTAGTGCGGAATTAAAACTTTTCACGATAATAATAATAAAAGGAGTCTTTTCATAAATACTAAGAAATCTTATCGTCACAAGCCAACTTAAAGACACAACTTGGAATCTTAGGGACACGGCCCTTTACGATAAAAGTAAATACATTTTTTGTCTTAATAAGAAACTAAGAAACATAAAACTATGTCCTCGAATATATGAGGACATACCCAATCCTTGAGAGATAGAATTCCCAAGCTTCAACTCCGATCCTCCAAAAAGGCTTCCAACCTATACTCATAAGGTATATAAAAGTATGGGGTTAGTACAACAATGTACTAAGTATGTCATATGCAAAAACATGCAAAACAGGACATTTTAGTAAAGATAGCTTTTTTATGCAATTCAAGTATAACCTTCATGAATCTAGAAGCAAACCCACATAAGAATCAACAATTAACACTTTATGGCTATCTTACCAAACTTAAAGTAAACAACAGGAACATTTCAATTAACTTTGCTAAACTTGCAATAAAATTGAATAAAGCATCATAGTGAACATTTTGAATTCTTACAATGAAGACCTTACAGTGAATGGCACGGTCCAAGTCATATGAACCCTTTTCCTTTGAAGTTGCCCTAACCCAAGGTTATTCTAAGACTCCCTAAGGTGAGCCAAGAAGGGACTCTCATTACACCTCCCTTCAAAGCACACCGAAGCGACCCTTAAAACTACCAAATCTTAGGCTTACTTCGTTAGAAATCAAATCCACGCCCTTGGCTAACATATGCAAAACACTCATGGAAATATAGGTCATACCAAGTGCAATGTGAGAGTAGCATCCCATACTACCACTCCCACTTAGTACTCCTAATGGATTCCATTTACTCAAGTACTCCACAATAATCCTCCATAACACTACACCATAGTACTCATTCACACGGATTTCATGAAGGTACTCTTCTCCCATAGTAGGTATAGGTCACACCAAGTGATGTGAGAATAGCATCCCATACTACTACACTCAATGCTCCTACAACTAATATGGATTGAGCACTTCACGACATACATACACAACAATAATCACTCTCTACTAACGAGGATACTCATCTACTCAAGTACTCATCTCAAGAGGTACTTTGGATTACAACATCTCAACTAACGAAGTGCAATCCACCTCCCCTTCATATCCTCTCGGTGCTAGCATAACTCCACACGGATTTCTCAACATAATAGTCTATCTTAGAAAGCTCACTAGGAAATGGAGAGGTTGTTACTAGACACTACATCTCAACTCACGAAGTGTGTCCACCTCAAGATTCCCCTTTTTTGCTCAACTTGATATAATACAAATCTTAAAAGAGTGTGTGTGTACATGTGCACACCTTGCATATAAGCATCATTTCATTATCATCAAGTTCTACTCATACTTTAACCTTGATTCATCAAGCTACACACTCTACATACTTCTCATAATCATATACTTCATTTAGACATAAACTAGGTCAAACATGCAATTCAAGCTACATCAAACACAACACAAGACCCATTTCCAATATATCTTCATTTTACATATTAGACCTTCAAGATCACATACTCAAACCATACTAAGTAACATCAAGTTCATCAATTAGCACCGCCACCCATAAGGTGGACCATACCACTCAAATAGCAATTCATAATAAGAATTATACAATGAGAGCAACTCATCAACAAATCAAACCATCATTACCCATAAGCAATTTATCAATATTTCACCATATTAAGGCCCTTAGGGCAGTAGCTACACCAACATGACAAATACAAGAAGACCCAAGTTCATACCTACTCAAATCATACTCACATAACCCATTTTCAAGTCAAAATTTGAAGTATGCATAAACAAGAGTTTCATGGAGTTTTAAAATCAAAACCATCTATTCAAACCAAGATAAATACATTTAAACCATTAGAACTTAGTTACAAGAAGACCCATAATAGAAATCAAAGTTTAGAAGAAGTTGAGTGTAAAACCCCTTTTTGAAAACCATTTTGGAAGTTGGCTTCTTGAATGGAAAGGTATTCAAGAATGGATACCATACCTTTAGGAGAAAGAAACCCACGAATTTTGATGAAGAAATACGTCCAAAGCAGACCTCCTTTCCTTCCTTAACCTCTAGCCTTCAATGGAGTCTTGGAGAGAGTTTCTTTAGAGAGAGAGATGAATTTAGAAGTGAGGGGATCTTGTCTAGGTCTAGGGTTTAAAACTAATTTAATATAACCTAAGAACACCAAAATTATACACCTAGGGTCTTATAAGACTTGGGGTGTATTTACATAAAATACCCCAAGTTGGCAGCCTAAAGTCGGGCACTGGCAGGCCTCGTCGACGAGACCTCCTCGACGGACCGTCACGTTCACCACGGACCGTCATGGGGTCCCGTCGAGGAAAACTTGGCTCCAACTGGAGCCTGTCCAAGTTCCACTCTCTGTCACTCGCGATGCCCTGGGTCAACGGACCGTCCTGAGTGCAACGGACCGTCGCCATGGTCGTTGTGAGCCACTGATGGGCAGACTTTGCCCAAGTCTTGGGCCCTTCATCTAGGGCCCCTTGTGGGTCCTAGGTGGGGTCGTGCCCGGACGTCAACCCCTAAACTAAGTCGTCTAGGTCTAAGGAACATCCGACGCATGTTTCAAGTAAAACGAACACATAAAACTCATCCAAACTTGCCAAGACATACAAGTACATTCTAAGGCATACCATCCGAATGTCATGGACGTTTTTGGTCGATTGAACTCCAAACTTAACCAAACTTTGCACACTGCCTAAGGACACCAAACTAACTCCGTTTAACTTAAAATTAACTCAAGAAACAACCATGAGGCTCTAGTTCACCTTAGTTCATTTTGGGGCGTTATAATATACACATAGGAACATCATACATACTTCCATAACATAGCATCATCATTTATAGGCTAACACAAACATTGTAGAGTAATCACAACTTTAGAAGATTTACCTCTTGCTTCAAAGAATCTTATTCAAGAACTTACTTTCAACTTACAACATTCATAACCATAACAAAGTGAAATACTCAATAGCATAATCAAGAACAACTCTTCAAATCATATACAAGATCAATGCATAATGTAGGATAAGGGGAAGGGTCATTTAAGAGTTCATTCTAGTCTTAGTTGCCATCCCTACATTTGCATGTCATCTAGTAGTAGCGACAACAACACGTAACCATCATCTAAATAAGAACATGCATCACACGATATTCAAACATTACTAATCCAATACTCAACATTTCGCGTGAACTAAACCATAGAAAAACATTACTTTTCATCTAAATTCATGAATCTTGAGTTAGGAAGAAAATCCACTTTGTAGAGTAAAAACCCTAGCAATTAAATTTCTTGAAAACTTATCTTTGAAAGGACCTCTTGGGGAAAGGAATCAAAAGAGTAAATAACCCATACCTTATAGATGAAGAATCCACGAAAATTTGATGAAAATCTTGAAGTCTTTGTCACACTCGGATTCTGGAATTCGAATGCAACCGGCGTCGTTAACCTCTCAAAGGTCGCAGATAAGCCTCTTCTGAGCTTTCATTACAATGATATAGCTAAATTTGCGGAAAATTTAAAAATTTTAAAGCATAATGAAGTATACATAGACTCCATATAATTACTACATAGATTGATATTCTTATGAGATAAACTAAACAACCATCTACAATCGACTAAACAATTCAAATGAAAGAATCAATATATATATATATTCATAGTTTGCCAAAACGGCCTTAATACAAGGCTTTGAATAAAATATCAGAAATGAAACGCTAGGGACAACATCCACTAGCTATATCTAAAGTACTAAGCTAGAAAGGTGGATGTAGCATCCTCGAACTAAAGAGGACCTACCAAAATTTGGAAATCGCTAAGTCCAAACCACTTCAATGAGTCTTCAACCTTCTCTTTGACCTACACCTATAAAATAGTAATAGTATAGGGTTATTACACACTTTTACTAAGTATGGGTGTATTCACACATACAAATAAGAATTATGCGTAATCAAGGAAAACTCTTCCTATAACAACATGTCATTTCTGAAAAGTGAAGTCACTAGACTTTCTTAATTCGTTATTTGTAATTCATTGTGTGAATATGACGTATTTTAATGCATTCAAAACACACAACTCATTTTCTATATGAACATGAGACCTTTGAATCATGAACATAATTTTAGAACATCTCAAACGAAAATTTATAAATTTGCTCCCCCTTAGGCCGAGAGCTCTTTTTCCAGACTTAGAATATTTTCAGTCTTTTCTTCTTTTTGTTGTCTAGTTCAATCACCTCTTTTGATCCTATGTTTTACTTACAAGTGCAATGATTCATTATAGTCCCATACGTACAATGAATCAAGTAAGTAATTCAAGAGATTAAGGAAATGATTTAACTACAATTGGGCATGAAATCTTTGTAAACCAATATTTATTTGTTATGCCTATTATTTGATCATTTGCCTAATATAAGAAGTCATTATAAGCCAATATTATTTGGCTATTATCATTTTCATAATATAAGAAGTCATTATAAGACAATATCATTTGGATTTGATCATTTTCATAATATAAGAAGTCATTATTGGCTATCCCCCTTACTTGTTCAAAAAACTTCATTCTTATCAAACATTGATGATTGATATTCTTAAACTCTAGCTTTCTTAGTTCACTTTGAACTTACATTTCTTCTTCCTTCTGTCTTACTTTCTTAAACAAGTCTTTAGCATTAAGATCATGTGAAATGACATGAAATCCAGTGTCTTCCCCACACCGAAAAGAGGTGGTTCACCGATCAAAGGGAACCTAGATCATGTGAATTAACATGAAATCCAGTGTCTGCCCCACATCGAAAAGGGGTGGTTCACCGGCTAAAGTGAAACCAAGTCCAGTGTCTTCCCCACACCGAAAAGAGGTGGTTCACGGCTAAAGTGAAACCAAGAACTTTCTTTTGAGCATTAACCGACATAGATCATGTGAGATAAACATAAAATCCAGTTTCTACCCCACACTGAAAAGGGGTGGTTTCACCGGCCAAAGTGAAACCGAATCTACCTAGCTCTCTTAGGTGGAATTCACTGGCTAGTTCCCATGCTGGCAACATAATTCAAGGACTAGGAGATGTTCGGAGACTCTTATCCACCTTGGGGGAGCCTCATTTCATGAGATTTACATGTGCTTGCACAAGCTCATTGCTAGTCTATCGGTGCTTTGCTAATTTCTTTTACTTTATAACTTTTAGAGTTTACTCAAACATTATGGAAGCTTGCTTCTAGTTATGAGGTTTACTTACTCTATGGATAACTTGTCATCCCTTTCTTTACTTGATGAAATGTGAATTTTACCTTACATTATCATCTTGGTGTTAATGAGACTCGTCTCACACTTTCACACTTTCTTATGTGAGTATCTTTAACATAGTTGTCTTAAGTGTCTGTGAGACTTGTCTCACTTCCTTTAACACCACATTCTGGTCACTTTCATAACTCTTAAGCTTTTAGTTATGTTATTACTCACTTTATCTTGTTCAATGTCATTTGGTAGCTTTATACCATTCTTTATGAACGTTATGAACTTCATTCAATGTAGTTACTACATTCATAGTTCATTTTGATAGAGTATGTTGCGACTTGTCCCAATGATTGGCATACCCTTGGTTATGAATTCATTGAGTTACATCTTGTCAAATCAATTCTTAATATGTATTTTTGCATTACAATACATTGGCCATATAAGATGAGTATGAATTAATATTGGCCAATTCTAACAATATTTTGGACATAACTTTACTAGTCAATTTATTGGCACAAGCCAACCATTCACTCAACATTTTTCATCAGATTATCATTAGCCAAGTAGATTAACTTCATGTATATACTTTAGTGAACTCATCATCTAAAGCAAGTAAACTTTTAATAGTTAACTAAACTTCATAAACGAATCATAACAAACTTCATATTCTCGAACACAATTAAGTATTTCATCATTCTTTGTTTCGTGTAACTAATATCCAAATCATAAGAATCAAATCTATAGGACTCATTAGTCATTAATAAATCAAGAAACCTACACATAAGGATCAGTTATCACAACATACCAACAACATGTTCAAGATGACATCTACATAATTATTAGAATCGAAAACAAGGATAACTAGGGAAAAGGACGTTCAACAATATCATTGGGAACAACCCTAGTTTTTATATTCATAGATTCAAAACATTTTAAAGGCCTCTTGGAGAAATAATTCCAGGAGATAAAACCCATACCTTATGTAGAATTGAATTTACGAAGATCACCTTGCACGAAGACATTGAAGAAAACCTTCAAATCGCCTAAGAGAACCTTTGTCTTTCTACGCTTTTTCTTACTGCCTTTGAGTCCCGTTTCTAAGTGAATGATCGTGGTTTTAGGTCTTAGGAACTGATGTTGAACAATTCAACTTTAGACTAATTAACTTAATTAAAAAAAATTATTAGCTAATTACTAAAATGCCCCTCCTAAATTGACTAGACCTAGGAGAGCATTTGAGTTAGCCAAATCTGAAAATTGGCTAAGGGTCTCGGCTTGACCAAGGCTTTAATTTAATTAATTAAGTTGCTAAATTAATTAATTAAGGGAACTAGGGAAATTACTAAAATACCCCTAAGTCACTAGGACCACAACTAACCCATTTGGACCATCCTAGGTTAGGTACTAGGTTGTCTCTTAGTTAGTTACACGGTTTGGTGTAACCCGACTAGGTCTTAGGTTGTCAGGTACCTTAGTTGGTTCATTTTCGTTTGTCCTAAGTTAGTTAGCTAGTTGGTTAAGTTAGTTAGAGTCTAGAGTTGGTTAGGAAGCCAGGCACCACTTGGCTGGACCCGTTCACGTGACTTCCCCTAACCGCCTAACCGAATTCGGTTGGTTTGGTCGTGTGGTCCCCCTTGGCCGGTTACACATGTGCTTGCACATGTGTTGCTGCCTATTTTTCCCAACCGTGGACTTCTATGGTTGCATTTTGAAAGTTCACTCCTTGTCCAAGATTCCTCACTATGTCCTTGGACACTGCTTAATCTACATGATCATTTTAATTTGTCATGTACTATGGAACTAGGCTTGACACTTGGATAACTAGTACCTAATATGCAAATGCTAGGAAATATATGTTTTTAGCTTAGGGTCTTCATTGCAGGTGCATCTCTTAAACAAGATTATTAATACTTAGAAAATTGTCTAACACCCTTTAGCCAATTTTCTATACTATGCCCAATATTTTTCAATATTGGGCATTGGGATGCCTATGTACCCCCAAAACGCATTCTTAAAATCCTACTAGGCTCTTAAGTAGACATGTAATTTTCTGGAATGTTACTTTATCCCCCCCCCTTAGGAACATTCTTCCCCGAATGACACTACACATAATTTTAAAACAAAGAGGGTAATTTCAAAAACACTTTAACATACTTGAAACTTTACTCTTTGTGAATATCTGATTCACACTTACTGTGGATGAGGCATATTAGTCAAAGCTTATTTGAATCTTCATATTTGAGATTGAGGAACATCCTTCTTAATCACACTTAACTTAATGCGCATCATAACTCATGCAACACAAAAATCATGTCTACGCTATACAGTAACAACTACATGAGTGCAAGCATGAACTCATTTTATTTCATATAGTGCAGGTATAAAACACACGATTATGGACTTACAACACCAAAATCAACTAATGCACTAAAAGATTAGAGTTTCTTAAACAAAACCAGATTTAGGAAGAGTATATCTAAACTCAAGAACTGAACAAGTGAGGATAACGGGATCTCATATCGGCCTCGGCCTCCCATGTTGCTCCCTCAACAAGGTGGTTCCTCCATAACACCTTTACGGTGGCAACCTCCTTGTTCCTCAATTTCTTCACTTGGCGATCTGAAATTGCAACTGGAACCTCTTCATAAGAAAGGTCCTCATCGACTCCTAACCCCTCAAAAGGAAGGATGGATGCTGGATCGCCTATACACTTCTTAAGCATCGAAACATGAAACACTAGATGAACAGAAGACAAGTCGCTTGGTAACTTTAGTTCGTAGGCAACATTTACTACTCTCTGTAAGATCTCATAAGGACTTATATACATCGGACTCAACTTCCCTTTCTTACTAAACCTCATCACCCCTTTCATGGGTGATATCTTCAAGTAGACTTGATCACCTAATTCAAATTCAAGGGCTCTCTTTGTGTTATCAGCATAGGATTTTTGACGACTTTAAGCAGTAGTCAATCTATTCTTGATCGTTTTCACCTTTTCTATAGCCTGATGTATGATCTCAGGTCCAAGAATGGAAGACTCTCCCACCTCAAACCACCCAACTGGAGACCTACATCTCCTGCCATATAGTGATTCAAAAGGTGCCATCCCAATACTGGAATGGTAGCTATTATTATAAGAGAACTCAATTAGTGGCAAGTGATCATCCCAACTCCCCTTGAAGTCAATAACACATGCTCTCAACATGTCTTCAAGGGTCTGAATGGTACGTTCTCCTTGTCTATCCATCTGAGGATGAAAAGCAGTACTAAGCTTCGCCTGTGTCCCCAAGCTCTTTGGGAAAGATCTCCAAAATTGATAAGTAAATTGGGCTCCCCTATCCGAAATTATAGATAAAGGAATCCCATGCCACCTCAAGATCTCATCAATATATAGCTTGGCATAATCTTCGGCTCTGTAAGTAGACTTCGCGGGAATGAAGTGAGCAGACTTAGTCATCCTATCAACGATGACCCAATTGGAATCATGTCGTCTTCGGGTTCTGGGCAGACTAACCACAAAATCCATATTAATAGCCTCCCACTTCCACGTTGGAATCTCAATCGACTGGGTAAGACCTCCAGGCTTAAGGTGTTCGGCCTTAACCTGTTGGCAATTGGGACACTCATCCACAAACTTAGAGATGTATCGCTTCATACCTTCCCACCAATAAATTTCCTTCAGATCATGATACATTTTGGTGGAACCTAGATGAATGGAATACCTGGATCCATGAGCCTCTGCCAAAATATTAGGCCTCAAATTATCAACATTGGGCACACATAATTTTCTCTGGTATCTAAGCACACCATTCCCCCTAGGGAGATTGATTCATTTAGCTTACTCAACACTGAGTCTTTTAACTCAATGAGTACTGGGTCGAGATGTTGCTTAGCTTTAACATCTACAAAAAGTGAGGATTCGGAACTCGAATGAACTGAAACACCCCCACTTGGTATATCCACCAGCCGTACACCCAACCTAGACAATAAGTGTACCTCTTTAACTAGATCCTTCTTCTCATCATCAACATGAGACATGCTGCCCATGCTCAATCGACTCAACTCATCGGCCACTACATTGGCCTTACCAGGGTGATAGTGGGCACTCATGTCATAATCCTTGAGCAGTTCTAGCCATCTTCTCTGACGAAGGTTCAATTCTCTCCGTAAAAACATACTGAAGACTTTTATGGTCAGTATATACATCAACATGTACACCATATAAGTAATGTCTCCAAATTTTAAACGCAAATACCACAACAGCTAACTCAAGATCATGAGTAAGGTAATTCTTCTCGTACATTTTCAAATTTCTCGATTCATATGCAATCACCTTGCCATCTTGCATAAGAACACATCCCAAACCTACTCGCGAAGCATCACAGTACACCACATACCCTACACCACCCCTCGGCAAAATGAGCACTAGGCTAAAGTGGTCGGTCTTTGAGATCTTGGAAACTCTTTTCACACTTTTAAGACCACTCAAACTTCGCCTTCTTCTTTGTTAAGGCTATCAAAGGAGCTGCAATAGTGGGAAAACCCTCCACAAATCTGCGATAATAATTAGCCAGACCCATGAATTCCGGATATCTGTAGGAGTGAGGGGTCTCGGCCAATTCTTCACCGATTCAACCTTTTTCGGATCAACCTCAACACCCTGGCTAGTCACAACATGACCAAGGAAGGTCACTGATCTCAACAAAAACTCACATTTACTGAACTTTGCATAAAACTGATGTTCTCTGAGTACTTGCAATGTCTTTCTCAAATGTTCTTCATGCTCTTCTCTAGTCTTAGATTATATGAGGATGTCATCTATGAATACTATGACAAAAGAATCAATATATTCATGGAAGACACTATTCATAATGTCCATAGACGCGGCTTGTGCGTTAGTGAGACCAAATGACATGACAAGAAACTCGTAATGACCATACCTAGTACGGAAGGCAGTCTTAGGAACGTCTTCTTGTCTCACTCTAAGCTGATGATACCCTGACCGGAGAACTATTTTTGAAAAGAAACTTGAACCTTGGAGTTGATCAAATAGATCATCAATTCTGGTAAGAGGGTATTTGTTCTTTATAGTGACTTTGTTGAGTTGCGGATAATCGATACACATTCTAAGAGTTCCATCCTTTTTCTTAACTAACAACACTGTATCACCCCATGGGGATATTCTCGGGTGGATGAAGCCCTTATCAAGTATATCTTTTAACTGCAACTTCCACTCTTTGAGTTCGGCTGGTGACATCATATATGGGGGAATGGAAATTGGTTTGGTGTTGGGATCTAAGTCAACACCAAAATCAATTTCGCGTTCACGAGGAATTCCTGATAAATCCTTCGAAAAGACATCTTGAAACTCATTCACTATGGACACAGTCTATGAAATGAACCTCATGCTCGAAGTCATTGACTCTGACTAAGTGGTATAAATACCCCTTAGATAACATCTTATTGGCTTTAAGATTGGAAACTATTTGGCCTGTTGGATTTGAACCACGCCCTTCGCATTTTAACTCTAACTCATTTGGAAACTGAAAACTTACTACCATGTTTCGACAGTCTATAGTAGCATAACACTTATGGAGCCAATCCATACCCAAAATTATATCAAAATCAAGCATGGCTAATTCTACTAAGTCAGCATGAGTTATTCTATCAAGGCCATTAATTGGGCAATCATTATATACTCTTTATGCTCTAATGTTTTCTCCTATGGGAGTACTAACTAGAAAAGGCTCATTAAAAATCTCATGAAGCAAGTCAAATTTACGAGCTACCAAAGGAGTAACAACTGAAAAAGTGGATCCTGGATCTAACAATGTATACACAAGAAAAGAAAAGACATGCAACGTACCAGTGACCACATCAACTGACTTCTCCTGCTTTTCTCTACCTTTCGGAGCATAGAATATGTTCCTCTAGGGAGGCTCGGCTACAACATTAGGATTAGGCCGAGTCTAAGCATCAGTCCTGGCCTGATTCCTCACATGTGGGAAGTCCCTGACTATATGCCCACTCTTGCCGCACCCATAGCATGCATTAGTACCTACCAGGCACTCACCTCCATGCAAATGGCCAAACTTACCACAAGACTTGCTGTTACGTTGGGCATTTCTATCATTGCCCTTCTTGGGGCCAGACTTGTCCACTTTGGCATTCGAGTTCCTAGAAAGAGTAGTATTACCTGAGCGCTGGTGCCCCTTATTGAACCAGGGTCTGTCCTGAACTCCAAACGAACTCCTACCAGAGCTAGAACCAGTCTGATCTGAGGGTCTAGGCTTCTTGCCTTCTTGGCCTCTCTTTCTCCGACGACTCTCCTCCACCTGCTGTGCATGTACCGTCAATCTACCAACGTCCATGTTATCATGCAACATGGCTGCCCGACAATCCTCTCCCAGATCCTCCGACACACCAGTCACAAACCTGCTCATCTCATCCCTGCTATTGGACACCAGAGAAGAAGAATATTTCGAGATCTTACCAAATTTCACGGAGTATTCCTTGACTAACATACCTCCGTGTCGTAGGTTGATGAACTCCTCAACCTTATCCTCTCTTTGCTCTTTGGGAAAGAACCTCTCCAGGAATGCAGTCTTGAGAATATCCCAAGTTATGAGTACTTCTCCTGGTGCTCGGCCATCTGCCCATATTTTGTATCACAACTGAGCCACATCTTTGAGTTTATATGCAGCCAACTCAGCCTTCTCCTTTCCATTAACACCCATGGCACAGAGAATTTTGTAGTCCTCATCCAAAAACTCCTGGGGATCCTCATTAGTTCTGGACCCTAAGTAGACTGGAGGATTCATTCTGGTGAAATCCCTCAGTCTGCTAGCCATGGTACTAGCTTATGGGTTCTCCCTGGGAGCACCCTCTCTAGTGGCTTGGGTCGTGATGGCCTCGGACATCTGAACCAATGTTTCTCTTACTTCTACATCTGTTAAAACAGCTGAGTTGACAGGCACTTGAACTCCAGCAGCTGGGGCTTGAGGAGCAGCTTGGTTTCCTCCAGCTTCTTCTTCTTCAACTCTTCTGGCTGCATTTCTCCTTGTGTTCATTGTTCTGCACGCACACACAAGAAGGGAGTTAGATACTAGAATGACACGTGATGTCAAAAATCTACACAGCACGATAAAGAGTAGAATAAGGGAAAATTCCTAACATCATAAAGTCTCTAAGTCATGATTGTGGTGCACTTCACAACCATAAGTTAGAAACTACGCAACGTGGTTGTGTTGATCCTTAGTTCCTATGTATTTTAACCTCTTGCTCTGATACAAAGTTTGTCACACCCGGATTCTGGAATCCGAATGCAACCGGCGTCGCTAACCTCTTAGAGGTCGTAGACAAGCCTCTTCTTAGATTCCATTACAATCATATAGCTAAATTTGTGGAAAATATAAAACTTTTAAAGAATAATGAAGTATACATAGACTCCATTTAATTACTACATAGATTGATATTCTAATGAGCTCAACTAAACAATCATGTACAATCGATTAAACAATTCAAATGAAAGAATCAATATATATATCGTCATAGTTTGCCAAAACGGCCTTAATACAAAGCTTTGAATAAAATATCAGAAATTAAACGCTAGAGACAACATCCACTAGCTATGTCTAAAGTACTAACCTATAAATATAGATGTAGCATCCTCGAACTCAAGAGGACCTACCAAAGTCTAGAGATCGCTAAGTCCAAACCACTTCAATAAGTCTTCAACCTTCTCTCTGACCTGCACCTATAAAAATAGTAATAGTATAGGGTTAGTACACACTTGTACTAAGTATGGGTGTATGCACACATACACATAAGTACTATGCATGATAAAGGAAAGCTCTTCCTATAACAACATGCCATTTCTGGAAAGTGAAGTCACTAGACTTTCTTAATTCGTTATTTGTAATTCATGGTGTGAATATGACGTATTTTAATGCATTCAAAACACACAACTCATTTTCTATATGAACATGAGACCTTGGAATCATGAACATAATCTTAGAACATCTCAAACGAAAATTTATAAATTTGCTCCCGCTTAGGCTGAGAGCTCTCTTTCCAGACTTAGAATATTTTCAGTCTTTTCGTCTTTTTGTTGTCTATTTCAATGACCTACTTTGATCTTATAATTTACTTACAAGTTCAATGATTCATTATAGTGCCATACCTACAATGAATCAAGTAAGTAATTCAAGAGATTAAGAAAATGATTTAACTACAATTGGGCATGAAATCTTTATAAGCCAATATTTATTGGTTATGCCTATTATTTGATCATTTGTCTAATATAAGAAGTCATTATAAGTCATTCTTATTTGTCTATGATCATTTGCATAATATAAGAAGTCATTATAAGTCAATCTCATTTGGCTTTGATCATTTTCATAATATAAGAAGTCATTATTGGCTATGCCCCTTACTTGTTGAAAATTTCATTCTTATCAAACATTGATCATTGATATTCTTAAACTCCTACTCTGTTAGTTCACTTTGAACTTACATCTCTTCTTCCTTCTGTCTTACTTTCTTAAAGAAGTCTTTAGCATTAAGATCATGTGAAATGACATGAAATCCAGTGTCTTCCCCACACCAAAAATATGTGGTTCACCGATCAAAGTCAACCTAGATCATGTGAGTTAAAATGAATTCCAGTGTCTGCCCCACACTGAAAAGGGGTGGTTCACCGGCTAAAGTGAAACCAAGTCCAGTGTTTTCCCCACACCGAAAAAAGGTGGTTCACGGCTAAAGTGAAACTAAGAACTTTCTTTTGAGCATTAACCGACATACATCATGTGAGCTAAACATGAAATCCAGTGTCTGCTCCACACTGAAAAGGGGTGGTTTCACCGGCCAAAGTGAAACCGAATCTACCTAGCTCTCTTAGGTGGAATTCACTGGCTAGTCCCATGCTGGCAACATAGTTCAAAGACTAGGAGATGTTTGGATACTCTTATCCACCTTGGTGGAGCCTCATCTCATGAGACTTAAATGTTCTTGCACAAGCTCATTGCTAGTCTATCGGTGCTTTTCTCAATTTCTTTTACTTCATAACTTTTAGAGTTGACTCAAACATTATGGAATCTTGCTTCTAGTTATGAGATTTAATTACTCTATGGATAACTGGTCATCCCTTTCTTTACTTGATGAAATGTGAATTTAACCTTACATCATCATCTGGGTGTTAATGAGACTCGTCTCACACTTTCTAACACTCTCTTATGTGAGTATCTTTAACATAGTTCTCTTAGGTGTAAGTGAGACTTATCTCACTTCCTTTAACATCCCAGTCTGGTCGCTTTCATAACTCTTAAGCTTTTAGTTATGTTATTACTCACTTTATCTTGTTCAATGTCATTTGGTAGGTTTATACCATTATTTATGAACGTTATGAACTTCATTCAATGTAGTTACTATATTCATAGTTCATTTTGATAGAGTATGTTGCGACTTGTCCCAATGATTGGCATACCCTTGGTTATGAATTCATTGAGTTACATCTTATCAAGTCAATTCTTAATATGTATTTTGGCATTACAATACATTCGCCATATAAGATTAGTATGAATTAGTATTGGCCAATTCTAATAATATTTTAGAAATAACTTTACTAGCCAATTTATTGGCACAAGCCAACCATTCACTCAACATTTTTCATGAGATTATCATTAGCCAAGTCGATTAACTTCATGTATATACTTTAGTGAACTCATCATCTAAAGCAAGTAAACTTTTAATAGTAAACTAAACTTCATAAACGAATCATAACAAACTTCATATTCTCGAACACAATTAAGCATTTCATCATTCTTTGTTTCGAGTAACTAATATCCAAATCATAAGAATCAAATCTATAGGACTCATTAGTCATTAACAAATCAAGAAACCTACACATAAGGATCAGTTATCACAACATACCAACAACATGTTCAAGATTACATCTACATACTTATTAGAATAAAAAAAAGGATAACTAGGGAAAAAGATGTTCAACAATATCATTGGGAACAACCCTAGTTTCTATATTAATGGATTCAAAACATTTGAAAGGCCTCTTGGAGAAATAATTCCAGCAGATAAAACCCATACCTTATGTAGAATTGAATCTACGAAGATCACCTTGCACGAAGACCTGAAGAAAACTTTGAAATCCCCTAAGAGAACCTTTGTCTTTCTACGTTTTTGCTTACTGCCTTTGAGTCCCGTTTCTAAGTGAATGATCTGGGTTTTAGGTCTTAGGAACTGATGTTGAATAATTCAACTTTAGAAAAATTAACTTAATTAATAAATTAATTAGATAATTACTAAAATGCCCCTCATAAATTTACTAGACCTAGGAGAGCATTTGACTTAGCCAAATCTAAAAATTGGCTAAGGGTCTAGGCTTAACCAAGGCTTTAATTTAATTAATTAAGTTTCTATAATAATTAATTAAGGGACCTAGGGAAATTCCTAAAATACCCCTAAGTCACTAGGACCATAGCTAACCCATTTGGACCATCCTAGGTTAGGTACTAGGTTGTCTCTTAGTTAGCTACATTGTTTGGTGTCACCCGACTAGGTCTTAGGTTGTTGGGTCCCTTAGTTGGTTCATTTTTGTTTTTCCTAGGTTAGTTAGCTAGTTGGTTAAGTTAGTTATAGTCTGGAGTTGGTTAGGAAGCCAGGCCCCACTTGGATGGACCCGTCCGCCTGCCTGCCCCTAACCTCCTACCCAAATTCGGTTGGGTTGGTCGTGTGGTACCCCTCGTTTGGTTACACATGTGCTTGCACATGTGTTGCTGCCTATTTTTCCCAACCGTTCACTTCTATGGTTGTATTTGGAAAGTTCACTCCTTGTCCAAGGATCCTCACTATGTCCTTGGACACTACTTAATCTACATGATCATTTTAATTGGTCATGTACAATGGTACTAGGCTTGACACTTGGATGCCTAGTACCTAATGAGCAAATGCTAGGAAATATATGTTTTTAGCTTAGGGTCTTCATTGCAGGTGCATTTCTTGAATAAGCTTATTAATACTTAGAAAAATGGCTAACACTCTTTAGCCAATTTTCTATACTATGCCCAATATTTCTCAATATTGGGCATTGGGATGCTTATGTACCCCAAAATGCATTCTTAAAAAACTACTAGGCTCTTCACAAGACATGTAATTTTCTAGATTGTTACAGTCTTCGTCTTCTTCCTTAAGCTCTTCTTGTTATTCAATGGGGTTTGAAAAAGAGAGCGTTTCTAGAGAGATGAGAGAATTTTCGTTTTAATATGGTTTTGACGTGTAAAAGTGGTCTAAAACTGACCTAATATCCATATATAGTCATTCTATGAATTACCTAAAATACCCTCCACTTATATGGGTATTTTTATGATGTTAAATTACCAAAAATAATACTTCAACGATTCTGGTGAGTGGTTGCGCGTCGCGGGGCCAAATCCCGTCATTTTTCTGAAAGTTTGAGTTGAGGCAGTGAGGTGCGTGTCAGCCTCTCTTAGCAAGGATTTCTCTCTGTAAGACCTCGAAAATGAGATAAGGTGTCTAGAGACTAACATGTTCGACTTAACGTTATAAGGTTCTAAAATGCCTTATTATGTCATATAGAGTCAGTGTACAAAGTTTGAAGTGATTTGGAAGTCGAACGTCAAGGGACGTCCAAGACGTTCGACGAATAGTCGCTTATGTGCCTCATATGTGTATGCATGCCTAAATTGTGTGAACTGAGTCAAATAAGTCTTGAAATGGTGTTAAATGATGTTTAATGTTATTGTATGAAGTTTCATGAAGTTTGGAGGTCAAACGCCCAAGAACGTCCAAGGCATTTGAAAGATAGCCCCTAAGACGTTCATCGTATGTCATGTTGGGGTCAAGGCTGTTTGGACGTCTTGTAGGTGTTTGTTTTGGATGAAAATTATGTGGTAGGTCTATAACATGTTAAGGTTTGTAATCGCGTTGGAAACGTCCGGGTACGACTTCTAAAGGGCCCCACAAGAGGCCCCAAAAGAAGGACCCAAGGCTGCCTAATACACTGCCTGGGCATTGTGCCTTGACGGACCCAATGACGGACCGTTGGGCCACCAACGGACCGTAAATCAGGTCTCGTCAAAGGAGACTTGACTTGGGAAGGTCTTGAGCCAAGAAATTGGCTAAGTCATGGGCGACGGAGGGCATGACGCCCCGTCAAGCCCATGACGCCCCGTCAAGGCCTACGCCGCAAGTGGCCTGCAAGTTGGCTGCCTGCGTGCTGCCACTTAAAGGGGTGAATGGTAAATTCACCCCACGTCCTAACCTGACTATAATAGGTTTAATTAAGTAATTTTAGGTGTATATAAGTCTTTAAAAACGTGATCAACCCATTCCCAAAACCCTCTCACATATTTTAAGCCTTTCCCTCCAAAAAAAATATTCTCTCTAAAACCACCATTGTTGGTGAAGCTCAAGAACAGATTCAAGCTGGGTTTTTCATGGATGAATCATGAAGTTTTAGAGGTTTCTTATAGACAAAGGTATGGTGATCTTCATCTCTACTTATCTTTTCATCTAGAGAGCCATTCACAATGTTTTCAAAAGAAACCTTATGATCAAGTTTCCAATCTTCTAATCTAGCCATGGGTTCTTTATCAAAAGCTTTTTAATGATTGAATCATGATTAATTGAAGTTAATACAATGATTTAAATGTGTTTTCACTCCAATTGCATGATGAACCCATGTTCTTTCCAAAATTGGTTTAGCCTTTGCATGGGCTTTGAGATTATGGCTTGTTCTTGATGAATTGGTGATTCTCTTACGTTGAATTGCTTGTGGTTATTGTTATTTACATTAATTGATGTTGAATTGATGATGATCAGTCCATGATGATAAATATATGAAGAATTGAACATGAATAGTCTATGTTTCTACATGTTGTCTTGAAGTCGATTGTGAGATCGGTTGAGTAGACTCTTGATTATGTATGAACTGCTGTAGCTACTGTTTTAGGGTGATTTAATGGATGAATTTTATAGGTATAAATCCTTAATGATCAAATTAAGAAGGGCTTGCATGAATTGGTATAGATTCTTTTAGGTTATGAAGTCAAGAGGCTAAGTATGTGATGGATCTTGAATTGTGATTAGATGATGCATGACTTAGGCTTGATTTCTTACCTAATTAGCTACTGCCTTAGACTTGTATATGTATGAACTATGGTCTAAAATCAATGTTAGGGAAGATAGCTAATGATCTATGTTATTCTACATTCCTAGTATGTTGATATGTTCTATTACGTTATGGTATAATCTTGTAGTGACTTGTACATGGTTTCTTATATGTTTAAAGTATATTTAGCTACTGTCATATATGTGTTTTATTGATGAATAAGGTGTATTGATCAATGATGATCAAAGGATGAGAATTTTGTAAGAATGCTTATTCTCTTTACTCCTTCTACTTCTCTATTTTTATAGTAATGTTGATGAAGCCTTGTATGGCATTGTGTGGTATGGTCCACTTATGGTGGCGGTGTTTACTTTATTGTCATTATATATGTGTTGACCATGGCCATGAAGGCAAATTGATGAACTTATGAACATGTGCTTAAAATGATACTATGAGAAGCTTATGCCTACTTTCCTATTCTAGTTGTGAATTAGGTTGTGTGGCTATTGTTTGGGCATGTGTATAACCATGTTAGGGTATTATATAGGTGCTGCCATTTATGTGTTAAAGTGGTTAATATCCTCTACCCATGTATCCCCTATATGGAAGTGTAAATAGCTAAAGTTAGGAGTCTTGATTATAATATATATATAGTCTTGTCTTCTATGCTATTATGTGTTGTGTGCTATGTGCTTGGAAGTGTAATGTGGTCCAATAGGGAGGATGGCTTAAGGAGTTATTGATAGCCATTATGTGATCATGTTGGTCAATGTACACACACTCTCTCTTACATGCATATTACAAGTAGTATAAGTCATTATGTCTAAATGAAAGGTACTTCTCATATTCACTAGTGTCTACTACTATGCATATTAAGGTGATGTTTATGAATGTATGATTTGTATTCCCTTACTAGGATGACTTGATAGGTGTACTAGTATGGGCAAGGGTATGGGACCTTGTCTATGCATTGCACATGTGTATCTTGATAGGATAGTTCCTAGGTTTGGTTCTTATGCATATGAGGGATGATTAAATGAACATGTTATGAATATGATATGAGGAAGTATGAATATGTATAGTGTCTTAGTAGGTTTATATGAAAGGATTGCTCATATAGTTATGCCTATAGACTTATGCATTGATATATGAACATGTCTGACTTGATGTGTTATGTGAAAGGTTTGCTCACATCTAAGTATACACTCACACACATGGATGATCTAGTTAGTGAGAAGGGTCCTTGCTAGGGGTGCCCAAGAATACTCCAAATCGAGATAGGTGCTTGAATGTGCTATAAGCATATGAATGATGAATATTCTAAAGCTTATGTTTTATGAACAAACGTAATAAAAGCTTTTCAATAGAGGGAACTTAGCCTAGCACCGAGCGAACTTGCATATGAGGGAGTGACACTTTCCAACATAGGAAAGGCAGGGTTCACTACGGTCCTCATGTGAGGGGTGACACTTTCTTACATAAGAAAGGCAGGGTTCATTACGGTCCTCACGGGGTGGATAGCCTCATGACCCAATCTAGGGTGTAGAGTTGATATTTCCATGATTTCCCCAAGTTCCATAAACTATGTTGCCAGCATAGGATACTATCTAGTGGATTTCCACATAAACAGCTATGTCATGTTAGGTTCTACTTTGGCCGGTAGACCACCTTCCATCGGTGTAAGGTTTCATGACACCGGATTCCACATTCGATTATGTGGTCTATGTCGGTTAAGGCTATGGTTTCCCTAAAGGTAAAATGGACAATGGAAGTAATTGAATAGGATCCTAACTAGGAGGACTTAAGGTAAGTTACTTAGGATAGGTGGAAGTAATGAACCCATCTAGACATTGCACAAGTGACTCCTTAGGAAGTCTTAGGAAGGTATCCTAATGCTTATGATTATGTATGTGTCCTTTATGTATGATATTGTAGTCTTGGTTTGACTATGTTTATGTTGTACTATACTTCTATGATGGCATGTGTTGTCTTGTGTAGATGCTATGTATGGTATTCTTTTATGTTCCTAAGGTGATGCATTGCACCAAGTATCCCTAAAGGATTACTTAGGAGGTTAATGAATTGAAAGAAAGAGTTAAATGCTAAGAAGAGCGAGTCACTGTAAAGTGACCTCTATGTGTACTTATATTCTATATGTGCTTTTCTATGATGTTTGGCCTTTGATTGTGTTACTATGAAGTAAGTGGATGATATAAATGATATTGATAAAGGTTTTATGATGATTTACTAAAAATGGCATGAAGTATGATTTCAAAGAAAATGTCCCTTTTAAATGCATGTTTTCGCATGGTTGCCATACTTAGTACATTCTTGTGCTAATCCCATTCTTCTTTACTTTTTACACAAGGTGTAGGTATTGGAATGCTTAAAGAAGGTCTATGATTGAGGAGCTTGATAGGTGATTTCCCAAGCTCAAGGAAAGGAATCCTTAAGTTCAAGGATGTCCTACTAATGTCTTTAATGTAAAGTCTCTAAATATTGTATAGTTATGTAATGTGTTGTATGGGCCGTGTCCCTAATGTACTCTAAAGTTATTGAGTCTAAGATGGCAAAGGGACTTAGAGTCTAAATATGTATTATGACTTATGTTTTATATATATATGATGTGATGTTTCTAGCATATAATGTGCTATGAAAAGTTTTAAATTTTCCGCTAAATTTACTATGCCAATGCAATGAATGATATGAGAGGCTTGTCTTAGACCTCCGAGAGGTCGACGACGCCGGTTACAATCCAAGATTGTACCCTATCTTCTAGGGTATGCTTTTGGGTTGTGACACTCTCAATTCTTGAGGCAGTAGCCTGCATGACAGCCTCGCGTCGCACACCCTAAGCTCCCATTTTTTTTGCGCAGGTTGCTTTGGCAGCCTGCCTACCCATGTTGGGGTCCTCCCCAATAACCGTTCGGGTGGTCCTTGGGGTATTGTTACCAGACGTTTGGACCCTTTGTACTACATACTTCCTTTCAAAGGTCTATTTACAAGTTTTGGACTTCATTTGTTACTTCGAAACCTTCACCAAACATAGGGACGTCAACTAGTTCAAATTATCTAGTTCCCAGACGTCAAGGCCTTTCTTTGTCGTTTTCGCTTTAACCTTTTCCAAATGAGTTTAATACATTAATATACGTCTGTAAACATAATTTTAAATATTATTAAATAGATTAAGCTGTAGTATAAGACATGGCATTTCAGGAGTGTTATAGGCGCCCTATAAGTCTACATATGCCCCGTCGATGGGGGGAGTAGCCCCATACATTGATTAGGAAAGCTCAAGCAAAATGACAAGCCTCGGAAAGAAACTACGATTGCCAGTACGTCCCGTCAATCGGTCTACTGGGCGTCGTTTGGGGGCGTCGATGCAGCATGCATTCTGCTGCCAGGCGCACTATTTCATTAAGGGGTGAATGGGAAATTCATTGTAACACTCTGAAAGTCTAAGACATGTTCTAGAGCCTAGCATGAGTGTAAAAAGGTTTAGACACTCTTTTAAGGTCATATTCATTTTATATAAGTCATTTAGGAAGTTTAGAAATCAAAACGTCAAAAAATGTCCATGACGTTCGGAAACTAGTTCAATGAGGTTCTAGTGTGCCTTAGTCTATTTGACCAAGTTTTAGGAGTCGGAAAATGATGAAATTTGGTGGAAGGGTGTATAACACGTATTAGTGTTGATTAATATTCAAAATGTACGAGTATGGTTTCCCAAGGAAAACCCAAGGGCCCTTGAGGATGACCCTTGCGATTTGGCAAGAAGCTGCCAAAAGGTAGTGTGCACAAACGAGTGCAATCGACGGATCGTGTGACAATCGACAGGGCGTCGATGGACACTTAGCCAAATTAATTAATTAGGTGGTTAGTTAATTAATAAGTGGTTTAGTCTGGTCTAATTATGTTGGTTAATGACCTCTATAAAGACTCTAAGCTAATTAAACTAACGTAAGCCCTTATGATTCCCAAACCCAAACTCTCTTCCTTCTCTCTTGTTACTCTCTCCCAAGTTGAGAACACCATAGAAGATCAAATTCAAGGGGGTTCTAGGGCTGCAATAACAAAGGTTTGTCCATCAATATTCATCAAAAATTAATGTATGTGATTCCTTTCACCTTTGGGACTTCATTCCCCAAAGGGTTCCTTCAAAGTGATTCCAAAAGACGAGTTTTCATTTAGGTTTCTTCCAATCTCGAAATTGATCTTTCAATTGGATTTGTTTATGGTTTATTTTGATGTTATTGATTAGACTATGATGAATTATGACTATATTACACTACTTATTGATGGATTGGTCTAGTTGTAGAAGATGACATTTCCCCTTAACCCTAGGTTGTGATCTTGAATTGTGTATAGTATTGATGCAATTGGTTTGGTTATTGTGTGAATTGCTATCCTATGTTTCTATTATGCTAATTATGAGTAGATTGTAATATATTGTAGTCCAATTATGCTAGTTCTTGAGTAATTGACCTAGATTGTGAAGAGATTATAAACATGGTCTAAGTGTCTAATTCTAGACAATGAACTAGTGATGAGTTGTTGTATAATGATTCAATTGGCCTTGTTATCATATTGGTTACCATTGTGTGATGTTATTACACCCTTAATGGGTTGAGTTTGAGTGTTGATGGTAAGACCTTGATGTTGGTTAACGAAGGAGACTTTGTAAGTCTTGTGATCCCTATTCTCTATTTCAATTGTGGTTACTTGTGATTGAGTGATGATGTTTAATTGAAGTATACCTTATATTAAGATTGATAGGCTTGGTATGATGTTGAATTGAAATGTCTTGACTATGGTTTGTGAGGTGTTGGCTAAGATGTAAATGTCATAAGGATGGTGATGACTTACCAATGTGCCTTACCATGAATGATTATGTAAATGTGCTAACCTCACTTATATGAATTGTAATGAAAGGACAATACTCCTGCAATTCTTATTAAGATGTGATGATGATGATTATATAATGGATATACCCTATGACCTAAACTAAGCTATGATTGTTAATAACGTCTTAAAGACATTTCATAATGGGACTCTAGCGTAGCAACGAGAGAACTTGACATTGGGAGGTGTTGACTATCCTTAGAGGAAGATTAACCCTATAGTTCCACAAGAGGATTTTGACTCCCATATCAGGGATACTCAGCCTATGGATTCTCATGAGAGGAGGCTCCAATGTTCAAGTGGCATGTAGAGAGGGAATACCTATCTCTTAGTTCCTTAAACTATGTTGACCTCTAGGAAGACTAGCTAGTGGATCCACCTAGAAAGCTACGTTTATGTTTGGTTCTAGATTTGCCGGTAGACCACCTTCCATCGGTGTAAGGGTTTACAACACCGGATTCCACACTTATATCTTGTGGTCTATGTTGGTTAAGGAATATTTTCCCTAAACTAAAATCAAGTAATGAAGTACAAGTTATGTAGGGTGACTCAAGAGGTTTGACTTAGCCTAGGTAGGGGTATGGGACTCTACCTATGCCTTGCACTAGTTTGCCTCTAGGGAAGCCTTTTGAGGTTGTTCTAATGTATGTATATGCGTATATATGTAAAGGATGATAATATGATGATCTTATATGTAGATTACACTATGTGATGTTGGATACTCTTATGAACATGTATTTGGTCTTTATTGCTAAAGCATGATAGTATGTACTCTTAAAGATATGTTATGTGGAGTTGGACATTGGTTATGGTTCTTGCTAAGTTTACTTGATTAAGTGAGGTTATGGGGCTTTGCTTAGTTATTGCACAAGTGGAATTGATGAGGATCAATGATTAATATTCTTACTTTGTTATAATAAGATGAATTCTTATTCATGCTTATGATTTTATGACTTGATGATAGAGTTGCATTTGATTTTGGTTTCAAGTATGTGATATGCATATGACTTGATTATACTTAAGTTTGTTGGTCTTTTATATTACATGGTATTGACCTTATGATTATGCATTATTGAATTGTATTGGTTCTTGAATGTGAATAAGACTTTCCAAATATAAATTAACATGTTTTAATGAAATGTCCCTTTTTTGCATGATTTGGTATTATATGTGCATGTAGTCTCATACGTAGTACCTGTGATGTGATAACCCTATTTTATCCCTTTTCCCCAATATTTTAGGTTTCGGTCGTTGAAGGCCTTTCGAGACGACTTTGAAGAAGACTTGGAATTCTCAATTATCCAAGTTGGGTAGGTCCTCACTTTCCGAGGACAATGCCAATATCAAGCTTATGAAGTTGTTCTAGTTTTAAAACTCCTATGTTCTTTCCTTTTTATTTGAGTAATAAAGAATGTATAGCATATATATGGCTTTATTACAGTATTGTACGGGATATTTCCAATTGATATACTTTTGTTTTAAATGTTTATGAAATGAGACACTCGTTTAGGACTATGTTAAGTATTTTATATATCAATGTGCAATAAAGGTAGAAGACTATGTAATCTTCCTATAAGAAAGGTCTATGTATACTCGATATGACTATGTTATGTGTATGTAGAGGTCTATGTAAATCTCAATGTAGAAGTAATGAAAACTTTTAAATTTTTCCGCATTTTTGACCTATGACTGTAATGATATAAGCTAAGAGGCTAGCCTTAGTCCTCGAAGAGTATGACCACGCCGGTTACATCTTGGGGGTGCTCCCAGGATGTTACAAACTTGGTATTAGAGCATGAGGTTGAATTTCAGAGTCGATGTCTCTCTCAACCACGTCTATGTAGATTTTGACTTATAATTGTGAAGCGCGCCACACTTATGAATAGGAACCTATGTGATTCTTAGGAAACCTGCACTTTCTTGGAAATCCAATGTCGTGCCTCGAGAGTCTTGTACTCTATGTGCTTTTATCATCTAATTCTTTCATTGTGATTTTAGGCAATTAATACTCAAAGGAACGCTGCACGAAGACTTGAGGAAGATATTGCCAATGCGGGATTCCCTTCCCGTGGTGATCAAGTCCCTCTTCTTGAAGAAGTTCCTTATGATGACTAAGATCCGGTCAATCCTCCTCGTTTGATGGATGGTGACATAAGGTATGCCTTTATCTAAATGTCCCAAGCCATTAATACACAAGTACAAGACATCACTACTCAAGCCCAAGCCATGACAGCCCAAGATAACCGTGAGGTTGTACCCCGAGCAAACCAACATGCTGGCACCATGGCCTCCCGTTTGAGGGATTTTACTAGAATGAGTCCTCCTAATTTCTATGGGTCCAAAGTTGAGGAAGACCCCCAAGAGTTCACTGATGAAGTCTACAATATTCTCTGTACTATGGGGTTGACTACCAGTGAGAAGGCCGAGTTAGCAACTTATCAACTCAAAGATGTGGCCCAAACATTGTACGTCCAATAGAAAGACAATAGGCCTTTACGAGGTGGACCGGTGACTTGGGAGATCTTCAAGAAGGATTTTCTTGATAGGTTCTTTCCTAGGAAAAAGAGGGAAGTTAAAGTGGTGGAATTCATCAACCTTCGTCAAGGATGTATAAGTGTACTTGTATACTCTTTGAAATTCACTAAATTGTCAAAGTATGTGTCACAACCGGGGGGCACCCCCTAGAAGTAACACGGCGTACTTGACCTCTCGGAGGTCTTATACAAGCTCATAGTTATCATTCATCGCATTGCCATAGTAAATTTAGCGGAAAATTTAAAATTTTTCATAGCACATCATATGCTAGAAACTTCATCTCATATATAGATAAAACATAAGTCATAATACATTTATAGACCTTAAGTCTCTTTTTCATCTTAGACTCAACAACTTTAGAGTACATTAGGGACACGGCCCATAATAAACATTACATAACTATACAATATTTAAATCTTTTACATTAAAGATATAAGTAGGAGGTCCTTGAACTTTAAGGATTCCTTTCATTGAGCTTGGGAATCATCTATCAAGGTCTTCATCATTCAAGACATACTTTAAGAATCCATAACCTACACTTTGTGTAGAAAGTAGAGAAAAATGGAATTAGCACAAGAATGTAGTAAGTATGGCAACCATGCAAAAACATGCATTTAAAAGGGACATTTTCTTGAAATCATACTTCATGTCTTTTTGAGTAAATCTTTATAAAAACCTTTAAGCAATAGCATTTATATCATTAAAATACTTCATATAAACATATTCAAAGGACAAACATCAAATAATATCACATATAGAATTTAATGCATTTTTAAAGCACATTACAGTAACCCCCTTTCCACTTTACAGTGAACTATTTTCTCCTTTATTCATTAACCTTCCAAGTAACCCTTTAATGATACTTGGTGCAATGCATCACCTTAAGTCCACAAGTAAATATACATGTAACCTACACAAATCACCACACATCATCATATAGGTATAGCACGAGATAGACACGTTTAAGTCAAAACCTTAAGAATATCACAGTAAGCTACATCAACTTACACACATAATATCTTCACTTCACATATCTCATTATTAGACCTTGTACATGACCCCAATCTTTGTCTACTAGTGCAATGAACATATAAAGCCCCATAAACTCATACATTCTTAGTAAACCTTTCATGACACCACAAACCTTAGTACCTCATATATCAAAATAACACATAAGGACAACTCCATTCATATCATCCATCTTCATTATATAGTCGTTAAGACTTACATAGTGCATATAAGAGTAAGACCATATCACATGGACTCATAACAGGAACATCTCCATCACAACAAGTAGACCAATTCTACAAAATCATACATATAGACATAAGCATAACCGTTCATATTAAGTCACTCCCTAGGACTTTCTAAGGAGATACTTGTGCAATGTCTAGATGGGTTCATTGCTTCCACCTAACCTAAGTAACTTACCTTAAGTCCTCCTAATAAGGATACTATTCATTTACTTCCATTGTCCATTTTACTTTAGGGAAACTATATCTTTAACCGACATAGACAATGTGATGCTAAACATGGAATCCGGTGTCATGATCCCTTACACCGATGGAAGGTAGACTACCGGCCAAAGTAGACCATAACAGAAACATAGATTTTATAAGTGGAATCCACTAGCTAGTATCCTATGGTGACAACATAGTTCAAGAACTAAGATATAGGTGTCCCTTTTCATACCATGTGGTAATTGGGCCTCGTCTCTTGGGAATCCCTCGGATGTCACATCCCAAAAGAGAGGGAGGTTAACATCACACGGGCAACTTTAGAGTGAACCTTTCCTTTAATGGACAAGTCATCACCTCTCATTGTCAAGTTCACTCGGTGCTAAGCTAAGTTCCTTTTATTGAAAAAGCCTTTATTACATTTATTTATAAAACATAGACTTAGAATATTCATTCCTCATATGCTTATAGCTTATTCAAGCATCTATCTAGTTTTAGAGTATTCTTGGCCACACCTTTCAAGGCCCCTCTATTAACTAGATCATCTTTCATGTGTGTGTATACATATACGTGAGCAAACCCTTCACATAACACATTAAGACCACATATGACCATACATTCATATTCATGCATATAGAAACCAAACCTAGGAACTATCCTATCAAAGTACACATGTGCAATGCATAGACAAGGTCCCATACCCTTGCCCATACTAGCACACCTATCAAGTCATCCTAGTAAGTAAATACATAACATACTTCACATACATATACTTTACATGCATAGTAATAGACACTAGTGAATATGAGAACAACCTTTCATTTAGACACTATGAACATTTACTACATTGTAAGCATACATAATCTGTGAGTGTGTGTACATTGATCATCATGATCACATAATGGCTATTAAAAACTCATTGAGGAAACCACCCTCTTAGACCACATTACCCTTTCAAGCATAGACCACATAACTCACAATAGCATAGGAGGCAAGTGAACTTCATAGAATACTTTAAGACTCCTAACATTAACTATTCACACATTCACATAGGGGTACATGGGTAGGGATCATCAACCATTATCACCTAAGACATGGCACCACCTACACATGATATTACACAACCCTTCACATGCTCATAACAATGGTGACATAACCTAGATTCACAACTCAAATAGAAGCCTAGGCACAAGCTACACACAATGTGATTATCATAAATACTCCTTCATATATTCATCAAATTTGCCTTCAAGGACATGGTTAACACATATATATAATGACATAAAGTAAACACCTCCACCATAAGTGGACCATACCACACAATGTCATCCAAGGCTTCATCAACATTATTATAGAAGAATAGAGAAGTAGAAGAGTAGAGCAATTCTTACCAATTCCTTACTCTTCGGTCATCATTGACCTTACTACTCTTTCGCCAACAATTCAAGTATAGGTTAGTAGCTAAAATATAATAATCATATATGAAGTCATGCATAAGCTACTACAAGTCCATACTACAAACTAGCACAACACCTTAGCATACTAGAAGGTAGAAGAACATAGACAATTAGCCAATTTCATTACATGGATTATAGATCATATTTCACCAATAATATCACTCTAAGGAAGTAGCTAATCATACATTTAATCATAAAGAAATCATGCTTAAAGCACTTCCAGATCAAGCTACAACATAGGCATTAGACTTGTCAATTTGCTATAGTATAGAGAGGGAATTAACCAACCCTATTGATTCTCTAAGACCTTGATCATTAATCATATTTTAAGAATAATGTACATGATAGGCAGAAGCTAGATAAATCATTTCATCAAAGGAAATCATGCTTCATCTATCCACAATTCAAGATAGCATCATATACATAGTATTATCAATCGATAAACTTGAAGACTAGGTCAATTCACATAATCCATCTTTAATTCAATCATACAAGATTCTTATTCATACAATCATGACACTAACCTAAAATAGTAGATACAACCAACTTAAAATGATCGAAAACCACATTAATTCAATTAGAAGCCAATGTTACAGTGAACTATGGAAACTAGGCTAAACATGTTCAAATCTTCATACATTGATACTCAAGGATCCTTCAACATAAATTCAACATAAATTCATGTAAATAACAGGATATACAATCACTTCGACGTAATATAATCATAATTCAATCGATAGCAATTCAAGATCACAAAGCCCATGCAAGGCTAAATAGTTTTGGTGAAGGAGCATGGGTTCATCATGCAATTGGAGTAAAATTCACGTTAAAACCAGTGCATTAACTTCATTTAATCATGATTCAATCATTCAAAACCTTTTTAGAAAGAACCCATGGCAGATTGAAGAAGAAGAACTTTGATCATAAACTTTCTTTGAAAATATTGAGAAGAACTCTCCAAGTGAAAGGTTACTTAGAGATGAAGGATCACCATACCTTTATCTATATGAAGACCTCTATAACTTTGTGAAGAATCCATGAGAATCCAATCTACAAGCTGTTCTTGAGCTTCAACAACAATGGAGGTTCTAGAGAGAATATTTTTGGAGGGAAAGGTTCAATTTGTGTGAGTTGGTTTTGGAAATGGGTTGATCACACTTTTGATCACTTAAATACACCCAGAAATAACCAAATAAATCAGGTGGGGTCAGGTTAGCAGGTGGGGTGAATTTCCCATTCACCCTTCAATGAAACAGACGCAGGCAGTAAGGTACAGGCCACCATCGACAGAGGCACCTACGGGGCGTTGGTCAGTCAACGGACCGTGCCTAAGGCTCCGTTTGGTACTTAGACAAATATTTGCTTGAGACCTGCCTAAGGCAAGTTCCAGTCGACGAGACCTGACCAACGGACCTTTAGTTTACCAATTGGCCGTCGTTTGGTCCGTCGATTTACACTGCCAAGGCAGTGTCTCGACCAGCCTTGGGTCCTTCTTGTGGGCCCTTTTACTGGGCACTTTAGAGGTCGTACCCGGACGTTTCCAATGTAAATACAACCCTTAACAAGTTTTAGATATTACACAAAAGTTTCACCCAAAACAACCACCTTTAACGCGTCCAAACAGGCCAAGCCCCATCAAGACACACGTTGAAAGTCTTAAGGGCTATCTTTCGAACGCCTTGGACGTTCTTGGTCGTTTGATCTCCAAACTTCACGAAACTTCATATCCTATCATTTTACATCATTATAAACCATTTTAAGACTTCATAAGCTCATGCATCACACATAATCACATAGAACCACATACGAGGCATAGAGGTGACTTAGTCGTCGAACGTTTTGGTCGACCCTTGACATTTGACTTCCAAATCACCTCAAACTTTATACACTTCCTATAAAACATATTATAAGTCATTTTAGGACCTTATAATATGAAGACAAACATTTTAGGCTCTAGACACCCTATCTCATTTTGGGGTCTTACATTATGCTTCTTTTTGGTTTCCGATCCTAGAGATAAAATGAGCCGCTTTGTGACGGTAGTGTCGGATGACTTGCAAGAGGAACGTTCATAGGGGTATGCTACATGACAGTGTGAAAATTTCTCAAATCATGGTTCATGCTCAAGAAATGGAAGAGGAAAGGGCTAAGAGAAAGAGTATAGATGCCAAGAGGCCAAGAACTTTTGATGGTGGTTCTCCTAAGGATAGTCTTGATATATAAGACAAGCCTAGGTTCAAGAAGAGGTTCTCCAATCAAGTTACTTCTATGTTACCTAAAGCTCATGATGATAAGGTGTCTAAACCTAGGTCCCAAAAGATAAAGAGTGGAAACTCACCTAATGAGAATCCTACTTGTGCCAAGTGTTGAAAGGGTCATTTTGGCGAATGCTTAGTTTGAACGGGTAATTGTTATAGTTGTGGAAAAAGTGGGAATATAGTTCGAGATTTCTTAAATTTGAAGGGGAAAAAAAAGGCTGGTGGTCAAGCTCAAGAAAGTGGTTCTAATGATTCTCCAAAGAAGAGTCGTTTGTATGCTCTCCGCTCTAGAGGTGATCAAGAGACTTCTCCCGATGTTGTGACCGGTATGTTGAAAGTCTTTTCTATTGATGTATATGCTTTACTTGGTCCTGGTTCTACCTTGTCATTTATTACTCCTTTAGTAGCTAAAAAGTTTGACAATTTGCCTGATATCTTGAATGAACCTTTCATGGTGTCTACCTTTGTGGGTGAGTCGGTGGTTTCAAAAAGGGTATATAGAAATTGTACTATAATATAGTCCAATATAGTTACTCATGTTCAACTAGTATAACTTGATATGTATGATTTCGATATCATTTTGGGTATGGATTGGTTTTATTCTTGCTTTGCCTCCATTGATTGTAGAACTAGGGTCGTGTAGTTTAACTTTCCAAATGAGCCCGTCTTAGAGTGTAATGGGGGAAATTCTACTCATAGAGGTCGTACAATCTCTTAATTAAAAGCATGCAACATAATCTCTAAAGGGTGTCTATATAACATTGTAAGAGTCAAAGATTTAGACTACGAAAATCCTCCCAGTTAGTCGGTCCCCATAGTGAGGGAATATTCAGAGGTGTTTCCTAATTATATTCCCGGTATTTCTCCCAAACGTGTCATATCCCAAAACCACACCCTAGAATAAGGGTGCAATCTTGGATTGTGACTGGCGTATTCGACCTCTCGGAGGTCTCATACAAGCCTCTCATATCATTCATCGCATATACATTATGAAAAGTAGTGCGGAATTAAAACTTTTCATAAAAATAATATAGAAGTCTTTAACTCTTTCATATAAGTATAAATAGGAAAACACTAAATCTGGATCATCATCTTAAGACACGATAATACTTGGGTCACTGCCCATACGAATTTAAAACATACTACTATATAGTCTATTACAAAACTTCATTAAAGAAACATAAAATGACAAATATGCCCTCGAGTTAAATGAGGACATACTTCAACTCTTCTTGAATGATCTCCTTGTCCAATTCTTCTTTCCAAAGCTCTTCACCTATTAAGAGCTATAGATAGAAAATAAAGCATGGAATTAGTACAACCACATGTACTAAGTCTGGCTTTATGCATAAAATCATAAAAATGGACTTTATTGGAAATATGCATCTTTTCTTTAAAACAACATAATATCATCATAATAATAACATTAAGCAACTTAGAATCACATAAGAAAACATTAAACGAAAAACATAATTTTTAACTCACATTACAGTGAGTTTACTTCATTGTACAGTGAAGGGACTTCACTGTTACAGTGAAGTCTAAGCCCTCTCTTTTGAACATATTTTAGCATGTAGTCTTCTCACTAACGTCATTCTAAGATTAACTCAAGTCACACAAAGAGAGACCGCCCATACACCCTCTCTAGATGTGCCTAAACGACCCTTAAAATCACTCTTACTGAGACACATACACACCTACAAAGTATCATAACCATTAAGGTAAGATTCTTCTACCAAAGGTGACTCTAAGTCTCACTTGAGTGAGTTGTGAAGCAACCGCCCATACAATCCCTTACACACACACTCAAGAGATCCTATAGACTCCCTAGGATAGAATTATTCTCACTAAACACACCAACACATAGATGATATGACATTCTCCTTACAAAGGCCACCAAAAGGCCTACTTAAGTAATTCAAGAAGATAACGTCCATGATTGACCTCTCCATGATTACCTAAATAGTCCTTAAGACTACCTAAGCCTTAGATCATGTCAACAACACCAAACCTTTTCCCTAACTAGAGTCATTCTCAAGACTTCTAAAGATATGACATTAAGAGATCATCCCATATGCCCTCTTCACACTTTAGCTAAGGAGTCCTTAAGTTACTTTATATTAGGTACTTATTCATTTATATACTTTCTAACATAAGTCATTAGTTCAATCGTTCATTTAGAAGACATAAACCACACAAAGGACATTCAATAATGATCTTAGACAAGACCTAGGAACTCCAAATAACACCATCAAAATCTATTGTGCAATGTCTAAGTAGCGTCCCATACCACCACCTAAACCTCATACACTTCTCTAATGCTAATAGGTATTCCATATGATGAAAATAGGCAATAACCGACATAGACCATGGTAGCAAAGCATGGAATCCGAAGTTTTATCCTACTTCGATGAGGTGTTCTACTTGCCAATGGTAGAACATAAAGATCCCACGTAGGCACATGGTTAAGGAATATGAAGTGCGTACTAAGCATTCTAGTCCCTTTCTTAACTAGAACTACTTCCCCCTTGCTCATACTCACACGGTAGTAGCCTTACTTCTCATAGATCAATTCACATTAAGGTTCAGATAAATGGGTCCCATATCATGTTAATGACCCAATTACGTTTACCCTACCAAAGCGAGGTCTATTAGGTCTATCTCACTATGGCGACAAGAAGCTCATCGCAAAATTCCTAAGGATTGATATGATGCTGTTCCAGCCAATCAACCTTAAGTCCATCACTCATTACATGAAGGATACCATTACGGCTAACTATTTCACAATTCATAATCTTACCACTTAGTTCAAGGTTCCACATAAATGACCCTTTAATCATCATTCAAGGTCTCACCTATATTCATTTATTCAATACTAAGACCCCTTTAGGTTCCTAAGTGAAGACATCACATATTCACATAAGCATAAAGTAAGGGACACAAGTCTACCTAAACAAGACACAACATACTTTCATTTAACACATATAGCCTATCTTCCTTTAGACTCTTAGGAATGACCCTTAACCTTATTAAGTCAACCTATTCATTACCTTAACATTATCAACTTAACCATTTAAGACTCATATAACAAATTTAGGAATAACCATGTATCAATTCTAAGACTGTACAATTAACACATAGTCAAAGCATAACATGATTAACTAGATAGTATCAATAGTCTAGCACATACTTCCACATATTGATAGATATGATTATACATCATCAAATATACTACAAAAATATTCATATAAGCTCAAGTAGTGCCGACAAGGCCATGATCATCAATATACTAGAAAGTAACGCCGACAAGGCCACATCAATTCACATAACACCGCCACCAAAGGTGGACCAAATCAATCATAATTGAATCGAAGTATAAATAACATCAAAATAAAGGAAATGGGGCAGCATACCTCCACTCCATCATCAACCCTTCAATTCAAGTCAACTTACTCAATTTGATAACACAAGACCCTTACCCAAGGCCATGAACACCAATTCAATACACAATTATAGAAATCAATGAAATCTAACCCAATTAATATAGATTCAACAATCCAATATCAATTTGATAACAATTGAACACAATTCTTACATCAATAGAAAACCCATAAGAAACTACACATGAATTCATCAACATTAAGCCAACATCAAGTAACCCATAATTTAGTCAAAATCTTAGGTTCATCAATTTCATGGGTTCATAGGTAATTTAGGTTAAAATCATCAGTACAACATCAATCTAATCCATAATAGACGTTTGAAAACCTTTAATGCAAGAACCCATGGTAGAATCATGAAATTGGACAATTCCTCTATTGAAAACTTTGAAAACATCTTTGAAAGTTGGTATCCTTGATGAAACGAGTTTCAAGGATAAAAATCCATACCTAAATGATGATAATTATTCACTTTGATGAAGAATTTCCACTCAAAACGTCACCTCCAATATGTTCCTTGATTTTGGACTTCAATGGAGTCTTTCGGATTTTCTAAGAGTTTTTGGGGTTTTGATTTAGAAGAATGAAATCTTCCATGTGTTTAACACTTATATAAACATTTAAAATACCCAATATACACTTAATAAACATCCAAAGTCTATTTTTGGCAGTGGACTGCGCAGGAAAACAGACCTCACCAACGGTTGGCAGTTGACGGACCATTTACCCACAAACGGACCGTCTTGTTCCTCCGTTGGTTGGGTCACATACTTGACTATGTACCATTCTCACCCAAGTCCAAGTAACCATTGACGACACCCATTGACGGGGCATCGATTGGCCCACGAGACGTCGATGCCTCCGTCATTTGGGGCCTGCCTGGGACAGCCTTGTCAACCAACTTGGGTCCTTCCTCAAAGACCCTTAGATGGTCCTGGGGGATAATTTTCTGTCACATCCGGGTTTACCACCTAGACGTAACCGGCGTCGTGGTCCTCTTTGAGGACTAAGACAAGCCTCTTTGCCTTGTCATAGCATTCATTGATTAAAAATGTGAAAGAATTTAAAACTTTTAATCTATAACTACTCGGAGGTTTACATAGACCTCTACATACACATAATCATATTTATATCAAGTATACATAGACTTGTTCATATACGAAGATTACATAGTCTTCTACTTTTATTTCACACATTTATAAATAGAGAATTAATAGTCATAAAAGTCGTCTCATCTCATAAACCATGTATCAAAGACAATAAATCTTGGGCATAGCCCTACATCAATACAAGAAGACACATATACGACATATACAACATCGTCTCAAATGAGTAAATGAGTCAAAACAGAACTATAGTAACTAAGTAACATAGGAGTAAGATGTCGGCAACGCCCTCGGGAGAATGAGGACCTACCACTTGGATGGTTAGAGATCCAAGTCTTCCTTTCCAGCAATTCGGAGCAAGATCAACGACCCGAACCTAAAAATGTTTCGGAAAAGGGAAAGAAATGGGGTTAGTACTCCACATGTACTAAGTATGGAACCACATATACAATTAGCAATCAAATATATTTAGAAAAGGACATTTAATAAAAATCATTATAAAACATGTATACGAGTGAAGCGTAACAAAGCAAAGCATACTAACTATAACCTTCATAAAGTTACAAGTGAAATAATCAAGTAAATTCCCATGACTCTTACTTAATCAAGTAACCTATCAAGAATACAATTAGCAATTAACCTTACCTAACATACTCTTCAATTTCACGAAAACATTCTTCTTCAACCAAAAGAAACAACCTTATACTCATAAGCATGTTATTCAATGTACAAAGTCATTTACATTATATCACTACTTTACATACATAATATTGACCTCTCAAAGCTCCCATCAAGGCAAACTAGTGCAAGGCTTAAGTAGAGTCCCATACCCCTACCTAAGCTATAGCCAAACCCTTTCAAGTTACGTCGATTAGTCTATATTTTATTCATTCATTTTAGTTTAGGGAAACCTTGCCTTAACCGACATAGACCACATAAGCAAATATGGAATCCGGTGTAATGAAACCTTACACCGATGGAAGGTGGTCTACCGGCAAAAGTAGAACCTATCGTAAACGTAGCTATCTAGGTGGATCCACTAGCTAGTATCCTATGGTGGCAACATAGTTTAAGAACTAAGAGATCGGTATTCCCTCTATATACCATTTGGTAATGGGGCCTCACCTCATGAGAAATCATGAGTGAATATTCCTCAAGAAAAGTCAACACTTCACGTGGGTCCATAGGTGAGTATTCCTCTAAGGGAAATCAACACTCTATAAGGGACAAATGGTGAATATTCCTCCATGGAAAGTCAACACCTCTCAATGTCAAGTTCACTCGGTGCTAGGCTAAGTTCCCTTAACATCAAAGTCTCTAACTTTATTAACCATATCAACCTAGTTAGATAGTAGGGTCAAACCCTTGTATATTCATCATCATAGCTCAATAAGAATTGTATGAGAAATAATCCTTTCATTAACAATTCATATAGGTAAAGTTAGCCCTCACACATATCATCACAATAGGGCACATCTTTACATAACAACTTTCCTATATCATGTACTCTTAGGCAGCCTCACAACCAACCTAAACATTTCAATTCCATAATCATACCAACCTATCACCTTAAGCAAGGTATACTTCAACACACATTATCACTTTATGACAATTAATCACCATTTGAAGTAAGGATTAGGATAATGAAGACTTACCAATACTTCTCCATAGTTCACCAATAAAAGGTCCTTACCATCAACGCATAGACTAACCCGATTTGGGTCATCACATAAATGTAATTCAATAGTCAACATAAGAACTTAATTTAAGAGAAAGCACTATACCACAAAGCAATACTAAATCAAAGCTTGGTAACATGATATCAAAGTCTATCTTCTTACCCTATATTCAATACTCAAGAAATAGGCATGAAGAACTTCAATTCACCATAATAGATTCATGATCGATGCAATAAAAATCATTTAAGATGATTTAAACAATAATTAGATCAATTACATCAATCCAACTCAAATTCATATCAATCTCATACCTACGGGTAAGGGTTAGGGGTCATCACCCACAATCTAGATCAAACTACATCAATTCATCATAATCAAGTTGCAATACATGATAATCTATTCATTAAAACTCAAATATTACCTAAACAACTCAATTCATATAATCAAATTCGAAATTGGATGAAACCCATATGAAACTCAACTTTTAGAAAATCTTTGAAGGAGCCCTTTGAGGAAAGAATCTCAAAGGTGAATTAGATCCCATACCTTAAGGTTTGATGACGTTTTGATGGTGAATTTCGTGCTAAATCAGCCCCCAATGATCTCCCCAAGTTGTTCTCTAATGGAGTCTTCCAATAGAGAGAGAAAGTAGAGAGAAAGAAGAGAGTTTTGTTTGGAGAAATGTCATTAGGTTAATGAAGGTTGGGGTATTTATAGTGGGGTCTTAAGTCACTTAATTAGTCATCCCTTAATCCCCTAATTACCCCTAAGACATTTAACAAAATAATTAACTAAAACTTAAATCCCTGAAAACACTACAGGCCCTCCACGACGACTCCCCGCCGATGAGCCATCGTGGGTGTGACGGACAGGCCCCCCTCCGTCCTGCACGTCCGTTGCGTTGGTCAGATACTGTGCAGGCGGAGGCTTTCTTCCAGAAGCTAAGGTTGGCACGACGGTGGCCTTGAAGCCCCGTCGTGACCATGACTCCCCGTCATGGGATCCCTCGGGGCACACTGTCTCAAGGGTCCTCCTCGAGGGCCCTTAGTCGATCCTCGTGGAGTCGTACCCTGACTTTTCCAACCTGAAACCATCCCACACTATGTGTTATACCTATTGATACAAACATTTACTAAATTCTGACTCTTTAACTTGTTTATACTAAAAGGACACTCTAACCCTCTTTTGAACCAACTTACCGGACGTTATGAACGTTTTGGTTCCAAAACACTTCAACGATTCCATATACTCCTAATTTGGCTAGGAACAATGGTTTAGACCTTAAGGATCCTGTTTAAGTCTCATCACATGACTTTGGGATTTCGAAATGTTACATTATCCCCCCCTTAGGAACATTCGTCCCAGAATGACACTAAACACTCTTTAAACGAGGGAATAGACTCAAGACTAGCAGCTCAACCAATTCACAATATTCAATTAACATGAATCATATTATTTTAATAAAACACTTCAAAACATCAATTTATCATACATAAGCTCGAAGTTTCCTCATGAGATACTTTCTACTCACCACACACATAAGCTCAATCATTTGATATACAAGTCACTTAGCACAAAGTTCATTTTATTAATATGCTTAATATAACATCTACAAGGTTTCACTATATCACAATATCTAGCATAATTATATCATTAGAAAGAATAACGAACCTTAATCATCAAAAAGATGAGGATAGCGGGTTTTCATGTCAGCCTCGGCCTCCCATGTTGCACCCTCAACTAGGTGGTTCTTCCATAACACTTTTACGAAAACTACCTCTTTGTTCCTCAATCTTTTCACTTGCCTATCAAGGATTCGGATAGGAACCTCCTCATAAGAGAGGTTATACTTGACTCCAAGACCTTCAATTGGAAGGATAGACTCGGGATCCCCAACACACTTCTTCAACAGCGAGACATGGAAAACCATATGAACCAAAGCTAAGTCGTTAGGTAGTTGTAAGCGATAGGAAACTTTACCAACCCTTTCCAAAATCTCATAAGGACCCACGTAACGAGGGCTCAACTTCCCTTTCTTGCCAAATCTTACCACCCCTTTCATAGGTGAGATTTTTAAATACACCTTGTCACCCTCTTCAAACTACAAATCTCTTCTCTATTATCGGCATAGGACTTTTGTCGACTATAGGCTGTTTGTAACCTATTTCTTATGATATGCACATTCTCCAATGTCCTATAAATCAAGTCGGGACCAAAGATCGATGATTCACAAACTTCAGACCATCCTATGGGAGACCTACACCTCCTACCATACAAGACTTCATAGGGAGCCATGGAGATGGACGAATGGAAACTATTATTATAAGCAAACTCTACCAACGGCAAGTGCTTATCCCAACTTCCTTTAAAATCAATAATGCAAGCTCTAAGCATATCTTCAATAGTTTGAATTGTGCGTTCCTCTTGACCATCCGTTTGAGGATGAAAGGCGGTACTCAATTTCACTTTAGAACCCAAACCTTTTTGAAAAGACTTCAAAAACCTAGATGTGAATTGTGCACCCCGATCCGAAATGATGGATAGCGGAATACCATGGCGACACACAATCTCATCTATGAAGAGCTTCGCATAATCCTCCGCCGAATACATGGATTTGACGGGAATGAAATGAGCGGACTTAGTCAATCTATCAACAATCACCCATATAGAATCATATGACTTTTGAGTCAGAGGCAACCCTACCACAAAGTCCATATTAATGTCTTCCCACTTCCAAGTATGGATTTGGAGCTCTTGTAGTAAGCCACCCGGCTTTTGATGTTCCGCCTTCACTTGTTGGCAATTTGGACACTTAGCAACAAATTCCGCTATGTTCTTCTTCAAAGCTTCCCACCAATATATTTCTCAAAGGTCATGATACATCTTAGTAGAACCCGGATGGATGGAATAGTGGTATCCATGGGCTTCTTCAAGGATCCGATACCTCAATCCATCAACATCAGGAACACATAACCTCCCTTGGTACCTCAACACACAATCTCCTCCTAAGGAGAAAGACTCATTCATCTTGCCAAGAACAGATTCCTTCAATTCCATCAATAGTTGATCAAGGTGTGTTTGGACTTCACCTCCACCACTAATGATGACTCAGAGCTATGATGAACCAAGGCACTTCCATTTAGAGAACTCTCCAACCGCACCCCTAATCTAGTCAAACGATGAACATCTTTCACTAGATCTTTCTTGTCTTCATCAATATGAGACACACTACCCATAGTCATACGGCTTAGAGCATCCGCCACCACATTGGCCTTGCCGGGATGATATAGGACACTCATATCATAATCTTTCAACAATTCCAACCACCTTTTTGTCGAGATTTAACTCTTTTTGAGTAAACATATATTGAAGACTTTATGATCGGTGAAAACATCTACATGAACACCATACAAGTAATGTCTCCATAATTTCAAAGCGAACACCACGGCCGCTAACTCAAGGTCATGGGTAGGGTAATTTTTCTCATGTACTTTAAGTTGCCGTGAAGCATAGGCAATCACCTTCCCATTTTGCATAAGCACACACCCCAAACCTATGCGGGATGCATCACAATAAACAACGAACCCTTATAACCTTCGGTAAAGTTAACACCGGAGCGGAAGTAAGCCTATCTTTCAATAATTGGAAACTCTTCTCGCAGGCCTCCGACCACTCAAACTTTTTACCCTTTTGAGTTAATGAAGTCAATGGAGATGCAATGGATGAAAAACCTTCTACAAACCTTCGATAATAGCCAGCTAAACCCAAGAAACTCCTAATGTCAGTTGGGGTCAAGGGTCTAGGCCAGTTTCTTACCGCATCAGTTTTCCTTGGGTCACCTCAACTCCCTCACTAGAGATGATGTGCCCAAGAAACGCTACCGACCTCAGCCAAAACTCACACTTGCTATACTTGGCGAACAATTTATGCTCTTTAAGGGTTTGCAATACTACCCTTAGATGACTCATGTGATCAACCTCATTCTTCGAATACACCAAGATATCATCGATAATACAATAACGAATGCATCAAGGTAACTTCGAAACACCTATTCATTAGGTCCATAAACGCCGCCGGAGCATTTGTGAGACCAAAGGACATAACCACGAACTCATAATGCCCGTACCGAGTCCGAAAGGCCGTCTTTGGAATATCTTCATTTCTCACCCTAAGCTGGTGATACCCTGACCTCAAGTCAATTTTGGAGAAGTAACTCGCTCCTTGGAGTTGATCAAATAAATCATCAATCCGAGGAAGAGGATACTTGTTCTTGACAGTAACCTTGTTGAGTTGGCGGTAGTCAATACACATTCTCAAGGACCCATCCTTCTTTTTCACGAACAAAACCGGAGCACCCCATGGAGAAATGCTAGGTCTTATAAAGCCCTTGTCTAGCAAATCTTTAAGTTGCGCCTTCAACTCCTTTAACTCGGCCGGAGCCATTCTATAAGGAGGAATAGAGATAGGTTTTGTTTCCGGTAGCAAATCAATACCGAAATCGATTTCCCGTTCGGAAGGAATGCCGGGAAGGTCATCAGGAAAGACCTCCGTAAATTCACTCACCACGGGGACCGACTCAATAGGGGAACTTCGGAAACAACTTCTTGGACTCTCACAATATGATAAAGACACCCCTTTGAGATCATTTTACACGCTTTTAGACATGATATGAAACGACCTCTAGGAAAAGAATTTCCACCCTTCCACTCAAAAACGGTTCATTTGGGAAACTAAACCTCACAACTCTAGTTCTACAATCAATAGAAGCGAAGCTAGCATGTAACCAATCCATACCTAGAATAACGTCAAAATCAAACATGTCTAGTTCAACTAGATCTATATGAGAAACTCTATGGGGCATAGAAATAGGACAATTTCGATAGACTCTTTTTGCTACAACCGACTCACCCACCGGAGTAGACACCAAAATAGGATCATGCAAAACATCGGGTAAAGTACCAACTTTTTAGCTACTAAGGAGTAACGAAAGACAAAGTAGCACCCGGATCAAGCAAAGCATACACATCAATAGCAAAGATTTGTAACATACCGGTCACCACATCGGGAGAGGCCTCTTGGTCATCTCTCGATCGAAGAGCATAGAAACGGTTCTTTTTGGGAACATCATTAGAACCACTCGGCTGACCACCCTTCTCTCGTCCCTTAGCATTAGGACAATCTCGCACTCTATGACCACTTTTCCACAACCAAAGCAAATCCCTTCCTATCAAACATTCTCCAGAGTGACCTTTCCCACACTTAGAACACGTAGGCTTCTCATTCAGCGAGTTTCCACCCTTTCCTTTTTCAACTCTTGGCCTAGGGGCTTTAGAATCCCTAGTCTTGGGAAATTTGGATGGAACTTGATTTGAGAACCTTTTCTTGAATCTCGGCTTGTCTTGAATTCCAAACCTATCTTTAGTAGTTCCACTCTCGAAAGACCTTGCCCTTCTTGAATCCTTATCCTTATCCTTCCTTTTTGCTCTAGCCTCCTCAACCCTTTTTGCATGCACCATGAGACGACCAATATTCATGTTATCATGAAGCATAGCCGATTGACATTCTTCTTGCAAATCATCCGACACACCTGTCACGAATCGACTCATTTCTCTAGGATCGGAGACCAAGGAAGGAGCATACTTAGCCAATTGAATGAACTTCAAAGAGTACTCATGAACACTCATTTTCCTTGGCGGAGATTGATGAACTCCACCACCTTGGTTTCTCTCATCTCTCTAGGGAAGAACCGATCAAGAAAGCCCTTTTGAACAACTCCCAAGTCACGGGCCCACTTTGAAGTGGCCTATTGTCTTTCCATTGCACATGCCATGTCTGAGCCACATCCTTGAGTTGGTATGAGGCCAACTCGGCATTCTCACTAGAAGACAACCCCATAGCACACAAATCTTATAAACCTCATCAATGAATTCTTGAGGGTCTTCATCAACCTTAGACCCGTATAAGATAGGAGGATTCATTCGGGTGAAGTCCCTAAGTCGGGAAGCCATAGTTTGCTCATGAACTCTAGGTGCCAAATCCCTATTAGCTTGGGCAGTCATGGCTTGGGCTTGCACCGTTGCGGCTTGAGCTTGAGTAGTCATGGCTTGAGCCATTTGAGCAAGAATAGCCCTCATCTGAGCCTCTTGCCATAGGTGGAGGATCATCGGGAACCTGATCATCAACAAATCTCTTCAAGGGAGGAACTGGATCACCACGGGGAGGGATTCCGCAGCAGCAATCTCCTCCTCAAGTCTTCTGGCTGCATTCCTTCTAGTATTCATCTCCTATAACCAAAACACAAGGTTTAGGCAAATACATATACGACGTACATTCTAAGGCACGATATGGATTTCCAACAATGAGAGTGATTCCTAAGCATCAAATAAGTTCCTATTCATAAGTGTGGCGCGCTTCACAATTATGAATACAAACCTATATAACGTGGTTGAGAGAGACGTTATCATCAAGGATATTCAACCTCATGCTCTGATACCAAGTTTGTCACATCCGGTTTACCCCTAGACGTAACCGCGCGTCGTGTCCTCTTGAGGACTAAGACAAGCCTCTTAGCCTCGTTAGCATTCATTGATTAAAAATATGAAGGAATTTAAAACTTTTTATCTATAACTACTCGGAGGTTTACATAGACCTCTACATACACATAATCATATTTATATCAAGTATACATAGACTTGTTCATATACGAAGATTACATAGTCTTCTACTTTTATTTCACACATTTATAAATAGAGAAGAATAGTCATAAAAGTCGTCTCATCTCATAAACCATCTATCAAAGACAATAAATCTTGGGCATAGCCCTACATCAATACAAGAAGCCACATATAGGCCATATACAACATCGTCTCAAATGAGTAAATGAGTCAAAACAGAATATAGTAACTAAGTAACATAGGAGTAAGATGTCGGCAACGCCCTCGGGAGAATGAGGACCTACCACTTGGATGGTTAGAGATCCAAGTCTTCCTTTCCAGCAATTCGGAGCAAGATCAACGACCCGAACCTAAAATGTTTGGAAAAAGGGAAAGAAATGGGGTTAGTACTCCACATGTACTAAGTATGGAACCAGATACAATTACCAATCAAATATACTTAGAAAGGACATTTAATAAAAATCATTATAAAACATGTATACGAGTGAAGCATAACAAAGCAAAGCATACTAACTATAACCTTCATAAAGTCACAAGTGCAATATCAAGTAAATTCCCATGACTCTTACTTAATCAAGTAACCTATCAAGACTACAATTAGCAATTAACCTTACCTAACATACTCTTCCATTTCACGAAAACATTCTTCTTCAACCAAAGAAACAACCTTATACTCATAAGCATGTTATTCAATGTACAAAGTCATTTACATTATATCACTACTTTACATACATAATATTGACCTCTCAAAGCTCCCATCAAGGCAAACTAGTGCAAGGCTTAAGTAGAGTCCCATACCCCTACCTAAGCTATAGCCAAACCCTTTCAAGTTACTTCGATTAGTCTATATCTTATTCATTCATTTTAGTTTAGGGAAACCTTGCCTTAACCGACATAGACCACATGAGCAAATGTGGAATCCGGTGTCATGAAACCTTACACCGATGGAAGGTGGTCTACCGGCCAAAGTAGAACCTAACATAAACGTAGCTATCTAGGTGGATCCACTAGCTAGTATCCTATGGTGGCAACATAGTTCAAGAACTAAGAGATAGGTATTCCCTCTATATACCATTTGGTAATGGGGCCTCACCTCATGAGAATCGTGAGTGAATATTCTCAAGAAAGTCAAGACTTCATGTGGGTCCATAGTGAGTATTCCTCTAAGGGAAATCAACACTCTATAGGGACAAATGGTGAATATTCCTCATGGAAAGTCAACACCTCTCAATGTCAAGTTCACTCGGTGCTAGGCTAAGTTCCCTTAACATCAAAGTCTCTAACTTTATTAACCATATCAACCTAGTTAGATAGTAGGGTCAAACCCTTGTATATTCATCATCATAGCTCAATAAGAATTGTATGAGAAATAATCCTTTCATTAACAATTCATATAGGTAAAGTTAGCCCTCACACATCTCATCACAATAGGGCACATCTTTACATAACAACTTCCTATATCATGTACTCTTAGGCAGCCTCACAACCAACCTAAACATTTCAATTCAATCATCATACCAACCTATCACCTTAAGCAAGGTATACTTCAACACACATTATCACTTGATGACAATTAATCACCATTTGAAGTAAGGATTAGGATAATGAAGACTTACCAATACTTTCCATAGTTCACCAATAAAAGGCCTTACCATCAACCCATAGACTAACCCGATTTGGGTCATCACAGAAATGTAATTCAATAGTCAACATAAGAACTTAATTTAAGAGAAAGCACTATACCACAAAGCAATACTAATCAAAGCTTGGTAACATGATATCAAAGTCTATCTTCTTACCCTATATTCAATACTCAAGAAATAGGCATGAAGAACTTCAATTCACCATAATAGATTCATGATCGATGCAATAAAAATCATTTAAGATGATTTAAACAATAATTAGATCAATTACATCAATCCAACTCAAATTCATATCAATCTCATACCTACGGGTAAGGGTTAGGGGTCATCACCCACAATCTAGATCAAACTACATCAATTCATCATAATCAAGTTGCAATACATGATAATCTATTCATTAAAACTCAAATAATACCTAAACAACTCAATTTATATCATCAAATTCGAAATTGGATGAAACCCATATGAAACTCAACTTTTAGAAAATCTTTGAAGGAGCCCTTTGAGGAAAGAATCTCAAAGGTGAATTAGATCCCATACCTTAAGGTTTGATGACGTTTTGATGGGAATTTCGTGCTAAATCAGCCCCCAATGATCTCCCAAGTTGTTCTCCAATGGAGTCTTCCAATAGAGAGAGAAAGTAGAGAGAAGGAAGAGAGTTTTGTTTTGAGAAATGTCATTAGGTTAATCAAGGTTGGGGTATTTATAGTGGGGTATTAAGTCACTTAAAGTCTTCCTTAATCCCCTAATTACCCCTAAGACACTTAATAAATAATTAACTAAACTTAAATCCCTGAAAACACTACAGGCCCTCCACGACGACTCCCCGCCGATGAGCCGTCGTGGGCGTGACGGACAGGCCCCCCTCCGTCCTGCACGTCCGTCGCGTTGGTCAGAGACTGTGCAGGTGGAGGCATTTCTTCCCAGCAGCTAAGGCTGGCACGACGGTGGTCTTGACGCCCCGTCGTGCCCATGACTCCCGTCATGGATCCGTCGTGGCACACTGTCTCAAGGGTCTCCTCGAGGGCCTTTAGTCGATCCTCGGGAGTCGTACCCTGACTTTTCCAACCTGAAACCATCCCACACTATGTGTTACACCTATTGTTACAAACTTTTACTAAATTCCGACTCTTTAACTTGTTTATACTAAAAGGACACTCTAGCCCTCTTATGAACCAACTTACCAGACGTTATGAACGTTTTGGTTCCAAAACACTTCTACGACTCCATATACGCCTAATTTGGCTAGGAACAATTGTTTAGACCTTAAGGAGCCTGTTTAAGTCTCATCACATGACTTTGGGATTTCGAAATATTACATTTTCCCGGACGTTACCACCCAAATACGATCGACTATAAGTTTAACATCTCTCACACACGTAAAACTCAACACAAACATGCCTAGAAACACAAGGTCATTTCAAGGCATATCTTTCGAACTTCATGAATGTTCTTGGATGTTTGACCTCCACTTCACGAAACATGACACACTGCCTATACACGATATAATAACTCATTTAGGGACCTTACAACCTCATGAATCACACATAAACACATAAACCACATATGAAGCATTTAGGTGACTTAGTCGTCGAACGTCTTAGTCATTCCTTGACGTTTGACTTCCAATGCACCTAATACTTTAGCTACTGCCTCTAAACTATATTATAGACACTACATATCGGTTACCACATCGGGAGAGGCCTCTTGGTCATCTCTCGATCGAAGAGCATAGAAACGGTCTTTTTGGGAACATCATTAGAACCACTTGGCTGACCACCCTTCTCTCGTCCCTTAGCATTAGGACAATCTCGCACTCTATGACCACTTTTTCCACAACCAAAGCAAATCCCCTTTCCTATCAAACATTCTCCAGAGTGACCTTTCCCACACTTAGAACACGTAGGCTTCTCATTCAGCGAGTTTCCACCCTTCCTTTTTCAACTCTTGGCCTGGGGCTTTAGAATCCTAGTCTTGGGAAATTTGGATGGAACTTGATTTGAGAACCTCTTCTTGAATCTCGGCTTGCCTTGAATTCCAAACCTATCTTTAGTAGTTCCACTCTCGAAAGACCTTGCCCTTCTTGAATCCTTATCCTTATCCTGCCTTTTTGCTCTAGCCTACTCAACCCTTTTTGCATGCACCATGAGACAACCAATATTCATGTTATCATGAAGCATAGCCTATGACATTCTTCTTGCAAATCATCCGACACACCTGTCACGAATCGACTCATTTCATCTCGAGGATCACAGACCAAGGAAGGAGCCTACTTAGCCAATTGAATGAACTTCAATGAGTACTCATGAACACTCATTTATCCTTGGCGGAGATTGATGAACTCCACCACCTTGGTTTCTCTCATCTCTATAGGGAAAACCGATCAAGAAAAGCACTTTTGAACAACTCCCAAGTCACGGGCCCACTTTGAAGTGGCCTATTGTCTTTCCATTGCACATGCCATGTCTGAGCCACATCCTTGAGTTGGTATGAGCCAACTCGGCATTCTCACTAGAAGACAACCCCATAGCACACAAAACTTATAAACCTCATCAATGAATTCTTGAGGGTCTTGATCAACCTTAGACCCGTATAAGATAGGAGGTTTCATTCGGGTGAAGTCCCTAAGTCGGGAAGCCATAGTTTGCTCATGAACTCTAGGTGCCAAATCCCTATTAGCTTGGGCAGTCATGGCTTGGGCTTGCACCGTTGCGGCTTGAGCTTGAGTAGTCATGGCTTGAGACATTTGAGCAAGAATATCCCTCATCTGAGCCTCTGCCATAGATGGAGGATCATCGGGAACTGATCATCAACAGCAATCTCTTCAAGGGAAGGAATTGGATCACCACGAGGAGGGATTCCAGCTGCAGCAATCTCCTCCTCAATTCTTCTGACTGCATTCCTTCTAGTATTCATCTCCTATAACCAAAACACAAGGTTTAGGAAAATACATATACGCCGTACATTCTAAAGGCACGATATGGATTTCCAACAATGAGAGTGATTCCTAAGCATCAAATAAGTTCCTATTCATAAGTGTGGCGCGCTTCACAATTATGAATACAAACCTATATAACGTGGTTGATAGATACGTTATCATCAAGGGTATTTCAACCTCATGCTCTGATACCAAGTTTGTCACATCCGCGTTTACCCCCTAAACGTAACCGACGTCGTGGTCCTCTTTGAGGACTAAGACAAACCTCTTAGCTCGTTATAGCATTCATTGATTAAAATATGAAGGAATTTAAAACTTTTTATCTATAACTACTCGGAGGTTTACATAGACCTCTACATACACATAATCATATTTATCAAGATACATAGACTTGTTCATATACGAAGATTACATAGTCTTATACTTTTATTTCACACATTTATAAATAGAGAAGCAATAGTCATAAAAGTCGTCTCTATCTTATAAACCATCTATCAAAGACAATAAATCTTGGGCATAGCCCTACATCAATACAAGAAGCCACATATATGCCATATACAACATCGTCTCAAATGAGTAAATGAGTCAAAACAGAAGTATAGTAACTAAGTAACATAGGAGTAAGATGTCGGCAACGCCCTCGGGAGAATGAGACCTACCACTTGGATGGTTAGAGATCCAAGTCTTCCTTTCCAGCAATTCGGAGCAAGATCAACGACCCGAACCTAAAAGTTTGGAAAAAGGGAAAGAAATGGGGTTAGTACCCACATGTACTAAGTATGGAACCAGATATACAATTACCAATCAAATATACTTAGATAAGGAATTTAATAAAAATCATTATAAAACATGTATACGAATGAAGCGTAACAAAACAAAGCATACTAACTATAACCTTCATAAAGTTACAAGTGCATAATCAAGTAAATTCCCATGACTCTTACTTAATCAAGTAACCTATCAAGAATACAATTAGCAATTAACCTTACCTAACATACTCTTCCATTTCACGAAAACATTCTTCTTCAACCAAAAGAACAACCTATACTCATAAGCATGTTATTCAATGTACAAAGTCATTTACATTATATCACTACTTTACATACATAATATTGACCTCTCAAAGCTCCCATCAAGCAAACTAGTGCAAGGCTTAAGTAGAGTCCCATACCCCTACAGCTATACCAAAGCGAATACGTGGATTTGACGGGAATGAAATGAGCGGACTTAGTCAATCTATCAACAATCACCCATATAGAATCATATGACTTTTGAGTCAGAGGCAACCCTACCACAAAGTCCATATTAATGTCTTCCCACTTCCAAGTATGGATTTGGAGCTCTTGTAGTAAGCCACCCGGCTTTTGATGTTCCGCCTTCACTTGTTGGCAATTTGGACACTTAGCAACAAATTCCGCTATGTTCTTCTTCAAAGCTTCCCACCAATATATTTCTCAAAGGTCATGATACATCTTAGTAGAACCCGGATGGATGGAATAGTGGGATCCATGGGCTTCTTCAAGGATCCGATACCTCAATCCATCAACATCAGGAACACATAACCTCCCTTGGTACCTCAACACACAATCTCCTCCTAAGGAGAAAGACTCATTCATCTTGCCAAGAACAGATTCCTTCAATTCCATCAATAGTTGATCAAGGTGTGTTTTGGACTTCACCTCCACCACTAATGATGACTCAGAGCTATGATGAACCAAGGCACTTCCATTTAGAGAACTCTCCAACCGCACCCCTAATCTAGTCAAACGATGAACATCTTTCACTAGATCTTTCTTGTCTTCATCAATATGAGACACACTACCCATAATCATACGGCTTAGAGCATCCGCCACCACATTGGCCTTGCCGGGATGATATAGGACACTCATATCATAATCTTTCAACAATTCCAACCACCTTCTTTGTCAGAGATTTAACTCTTTTTGAGTAAACATATATTGAAGACTTTTATGATCGGTGAAAACATCTACATGAACACCATACAAGTAATGTCTCCATAATTTCAAAGCGAACACCACGGCCGCTAACTCAAGGTCATGGGTAGGGTAATTTTTCTCATGTACTTTAAGTTGCCGTGAAGCATAGGCAATCACCTTCCCATTTTGCATAAGCACACACCCAAAACCTATGCGGGATGCATCACAATAAACAATGAACCCCTTATAACCTTTCGGTAAAGTTAACACCGGAGCGGAAGTAAGCCTATCTTTCAATAATTGGAAACTCTTCTCGCAGGCCTCCCACCACTCAAACTTTTTACCCTTTTGAGTTAATGAAGTCAATGGAGATGCAATGGATGAAAAACCTTCTACAAACCTTCGATAATAGCCAGCTAAACCCAAGAAACTCCTAATGTTAGTTGGGGTCAAGGTTCTAGGCCAGTTTCTTACCGCATCAGTTTTCCTTGGGTCAACCTCAACTTCCTCACTAGAGATGATGTGCCCAAGAAACGCTACCGACCTCAGCCAAAACTCACACTTGCTATACTTAGCGAACAATTAATGCTCTTTAAGGGTTTGCAATACTACCCTTAGATGACTCATGTGATCAACCTCATTCTTCGAATACACCAAGATATCATCGATGAATACAATAATGAATGCATAAAGGTAACTTCGAAACAGCCTATTCATTAGGTCCATAAACGCCACCGGAGCATTTGTGAGACCAAAGGACATAACCACGACTTATAATTCCCGTACCGAGTCCGAAAGGCCGTCTTTGGAATATCTTCATTTCTCACCCAACGCTGGTGATACCCTGACCTCAAGTCAATTTTGGAGAAGTAACTCGCTCCTTGGAGTTGATCAAATAAATCATCAATCCGAGGAAGAGGATACTTGTTCTTGACAGTAACCTTGTTGAGTTGGCGGTAGTCAATACACATTCTCAAGGACCCATCCTTCTTTTTCACGAAAAAAACCGGAGCACTCCATGGAGAAATGCTAGGTCTTATAAATACCTTGTCTAGCAAATCTTTAAGTTGCGCCTTCAACTCCTTTAAATCGGCCGGAGCCATTCTATAATGAGGAATAGAGATAGGGTTTGTTTCCGGTAGCAAATCAATACCGAAATTGATTTCCCGTTCGGAAGGAATGCCGGAAAAGTCATCAGGAAAGACCTCCGTAAATTCACTCACCACGGGGACCGACTCAATAGGAGGAACTTCGAAAAAAACTTCTTGGACTCTCACAATATGATAAAGACACCCCTTTGAGATCATTTTACACGCTTTTAGACATGATATGAAATGACCTCTAGGAAAAGAATTTCCACCCTTCCACTCAAAAACAGGTTCATTTGGGAAACTAAACCTCACAACTCTAGTTCTACAATCAATAGAAGCGAAGCTAGCATGTAACCAATCCATACCTAGAATAACGTCAAAATCAAACATGTCTAGTTCAACTAGATCTATATGAGAAACTCTATGGGGCATAGAAATAGGACAATTTCGATAGACTCTTTTTGCTACAACCGACTCACCCACCGGAGTAGACACCAAAATAGGATCATGCAAAACATCGGGTAAACTACCAAACTTTTTAGCTACTAAGAGAGTAACGAAAGACAAAGTAGCACCCGTATCAAGCAAATCATACACATCAATAGCAAAGATTTATAACATACCGGTTACCACATCGGGAGAGGCCTCTTGGTCATCTCTCGATCGAAGAGCATAGAAACGGTTCTTTTTGGGAACATCATTAGAACCACTCGGCTGACCACCCTTCTCTCGTCCCTTAGCATTAGGACAATCTCGCACTCTATGACCACTTTTTCCACAACCAAAGCAAATCCCCTTTCCTATCAAACATTCTCCAGAGTGACCTTTCCCACACTTAGAACACGTAGGCTTCTCATTCAGCGAGTTTCCACCCTTTCCTTTTTCAACTCTTGGCCTAGGGGCTTTAGAATCCCTAGTCTTGGGAAATTTGGATGGAACTTGATTTGAGAACCTCTTCTTGAATCTCGGCTTGCCTTGAATTCCAAACCTATCTTTAGTAGTTCCACTCTCGAAAGACCTTGCCCTTCTTGAATCCTTATCCTTATCCTGCCTTTTTGCTCTAGCCTACTCAACCCTTTTTGCATGCACCATGAGACAACCAATATTCATGTTATCATGAAGCATAGCCGATTGACATTCTTCTTGCAAATCATCCGACACACCTGTCACGAATCGACTCATTTCATCTCGAGGATCACAGACCAAGGAAGGAGCCTACTTAGCCAATTGAATGAACTTCAATGAGTACTCATGAACACTCATTTATCCTTGGCGGAGATTGATGAACTCCACCACCTTGGTTTCTCTCATCTCTATAGGGAAGAACCGATCAAGAAAAGCACTTTTGAACAACTCCCAAGTCACGGGCCCACTTTGAAGTGGCCTATTGTCTTTCCATTGCACATGCCATGTCTGAGCCACATCCTTGAGTTGGTATGAGGCCAACTCGGCATTCTCACTAGAAGACAACCCCATAGCACACAAAATCTTATAAACCTCATCAATGAATTCTTGAGGGTCTTGATCAACCTTAGACCCGTATAAGATAGGAGGATTCATTCGGGTGAAGTCCCTAAGTCGGGAAGCCATAGTTTGCTCATGAACTCTAGGTGCCAAATCCCTATTAGCTTGGGCAGTCATGGCTTGGGCTTGCACCGTTGCGGCTTGAGCTTGAGTAGTCATGGCTTGAGACATTTGAGCAAGAATATCCCTCATCTGAGCCTCTGCCATAGATGGAGGATCATCGGGAACCTGATCATCAACAGCAATCTCTTCAAGGGAAGGAATTGGATCACCACGAGGAGGGATTCCAGCTGCAGCAATCTCCTCCTCAATTCTTCTGACTGCATTCCTTCTAGTATTCATCTCCTATAACCAAAACACAAGGTTTAGGAAAATACATATACGCCGTACATTCTAAAGGCACGATATGGATTTCCAACAATGAGAGTGATTCCTAAGCATCAAATAAGTTCCTATTCATAAGTGTGGCGCGCTTCACAATTATGAATACAAACCTATATAACGTGGTTGATAGATACGTTATCATCAAGGATATTCAACCTCATGCTCTGATACCAAGTTTGTCACATCCGCGTTTACCCCCTAAACGTAACCGACGTCGTGGTCCTCTTTGAGGACTAAGACAAACCTCTTAGCCTCGTTATAGCATTCATTGATTAAAAATATGAAGGAATTTAAAACTTTTTATCTATAACTACTCGGAGGTTTACATAGACCTCTACATACACATAATCATATTTATATCAAGTATACATAGACTTGTTCATATACGAAGATTACATAGTCTTATACTTTTATTTCACACATTTATAAATAGAGAAGCAATAGTCATAAAAGTCGTCTCTATCTTATAAACCATCTATCAAAGACAATAAATCTTGGGCATAGCCCTACATCAATACAAGAAGCCACATATATGCCATATACAACATCGTCTCAAATGAGTAAATGAGTCAAAACAGAAGTATAGTAACTAAGTAACATAGGAGTAAGATGTCGGCAACGCCCTCGGGAGAATGAGGACCTACCACTTGGATGGTTAGAGATCCAAGTCTTCCTTTCCAGCAATTCGGAGCAAGATCAACGACCCGAACCTAAAAATGTTTGGAAAAAGGGAAAGAAATGGGGTTAGTACTCCACATGTACTAAGTATGGAACCAGATATACAATTACCAATCAAATATACTTAGATAAGGACATTTAATAAAAATCATTATAAAACATGTATACGAGTGAAGCGTAACAAAACAAAGCATACTAACTATAACCTTCATAAAGTTACAAGTGCAATAATCAAGTAAATTCCCATGACTCTTACTTAATCAAGTAACCTATCAAGAATACAATTAGCAATTAACCTTACCTAACATACTCTTCCATTTCACAAAACATTCTTCTTCAACCAAAAGAAACAACCTTATACTCATAAGCATGTTATTCAATGTACAAAGTCATTTACATTATATCACTACTTTACATACATAATATTGACCTCTCAAAGCTCCCATCAAGGCAAACTAGTGCAAGGCTTAAGTAGAGTCCCATACCCCTACCTAAGCTATAGCCAAACCCTTTCAAGTTACGTCGATTAGTCTATATTTTATTCATTCATTTTAGTGTAGGGAAACCTTACCTTAACCGACATAGACCACATGAGCAAATGTGGAATCCGGTGTAATGAAACCTTACACCGATGGAAGGTGGTCTACCGGCCAAAGTAGAACCTAACATAAACGTAGCTATCTAGGTGGATCCACTAGCTAGTATCCTATGGTGGCAACATAGTTCAAGAACTAAGAGATAGGTATTCCCTCTATATACCATTTGGTAATGGGGCCTCACCTCATGAGAAATCGTGAGTGAATATTACTCAAGGAAAGTCAAGACTTCATGTGGGTCCATACGTGAGTATTCCTCTAAGGGAAATCAACACTCTATTAGGGACAAATGGTGAATATTCCTACATTGAAAGTCAACACCTCTCAATGTCAAGTTCACTCGGTGCTAGGCTAAGTTCCCTTAACATCAAAGTCTCTAACTTTATTAACCATATCAACCTAGTTAGATAGTAGGGTCAAACCCTTGTATATTCATCATCATAGCTCAATAAGAATTGTATGAGAAATAATCCTTTCATTAACAATTCATATAGGTAAAGTTATCCCTCACACATCTCATCACAATAGGGCACATCTTTACATAACAACTTTCCTATATCATGTACTCTTAGGCAGCCTCACAACCAACCTAAACATTTCAATTCAATCATCATACCAACCTATCACCTTAAGCAAGGTATACTTCAACAAACATTATCACTTGATGACAATTAATCACCATTTGAAGTAAGGATTAGGATAATGAAGACTTACCAATACTTTTCCATAGTTCACCAATAAAAGGCCCTTACCATCAACCCATAGACTAACCCGATTTGGGTCATCACAGAAATGTAATTCAATAGTCAACATAAGAACTTAATTTAAGAGAAAGCACTATACCACAAAGCAATACTAAATCAAAGCTTGGTAACATGATATCAAAGTCTATCTTCTTACCCTATATTCAATACTCAAGAAATAGGCATGAAGAACTTCAATTCACCATAATAGATTCATGATCGATGCAATAACAATCATTAAAGATGATTTAAACAATAATTAGATCAATTACATCAATCCAACTCAAATACATATCAATCTCATACCTAGGGTTAAGGGTTAGGGGTCATCACCCACAATCTAGATCAAACTACATCAATTCATCATAATCAAGTTGCAATACATGATAATCTATTCATTACAACTCAAATAATACCTAAACAACTCAATTTATATCATCAAATTCGAAATTGGATGAAACCCATATGAAACTCAACTTTTAGAAAATCTTTGAAGGAGCCCTTTGAGGAAAGAATCTCAAAGGCGAATTAGATCCCATACCTTAAGATTTGATGACGTTTTGATGGGGAATTTCGTGCTAAATCAGCCCCCAATGATCTCCCCAAGTTGTTCTCCAATGGAGTCTTCCAATAGAGAGAGAAAGTAGAGAGAAGGAAGAGAGTTTTGTTTTGAGAAATGTCATTAGGTTAATCAAGGTTGGGGTATTTATAGTGGGGTATTAAGTCACTTAAAGTATTTCCTTAATCCCCTAATTACCCCTAAGACACTTAATAAAATAATTAACTATAACTTAAATCCCTGAAAACACTACAGGCCCTCCACGACGACTCCCCGCCGATGAGCTGTCGTGGGCGTGACGGACAGGCCCCCCTCCGTCCTGCACGTCCGTCGCGTTGGTCAGAGACTGTGCAGGTGGAGGCATTCTTCCCAGCAGCTAAGGCTGGCACGACGGTGGTCTTGACGCCCCGTCGTGCCCATGACTCACCGTCATGGGATCCGTCGTGGCACACTGTCTCAAGGGTTCTCCTCGAGGGCCTTTAGTCGATCCTCGTGGAGTCGTACCCTGACTTTTCCAACCTGAAACCATCCCACACTATGTGTTACACCTATTGTTACAAACTTTTACTAAATTCCGACTCTTTAACTTGTTTATACTAAAAGGACACTCTAGCCCTCTTATGAACCAACTTACCAGACGTTATGAACGTTTTGGTTCCAAAACACTTCTACGACTCCATATACGCCTAATTTGGCTAGGAACAATTGTTTAGACCTTAAGGAGCCTGTTTAAGTCTCATCACATGACTTTGGGATTTCGAAATATTACATTTTCCCGGACGTTACCAACCCAAATACGATCGACTATAAGTTTAACATCTCTCACACACGTAAAACTCAACAAAACATGCCTAGAAACACAAGGTCATTTCAAGGCATATCTTTCGAACTTCATGAATGTTCTTGGATGTTTGACCTCCAAACTTCACGAAACATGACACACTGCCTATACACGATATAATAACTCATTTAGGGACCTTACAACCTCATGAATCACACATAAACACATAAACCACATATGAAGCATTTAGGTGACTTAGTCGTCGAACGTCTTAGTCATTCCTTGACGTTTGACTTCCAATGCACCTAATACTTTAGCTACTGCCTCTAAACTATATTATAGACACTTTAAAGACCTTATACCACCATTACCAACATGTTAGGCTCTATTTAAACTAAGTCATTTTCAGGGTCTTACATTCTCCCCCACTTGGACAACATTTGTCCTCGAATGACACTTGCCACTCTCCGAACATTTCCAAAATTTAGAGAATCAACTTAGCATCACATATCCAAACCATAAAACACATAACCAAGAAGAAAACATCAACTTCACAAGTTCAAGACATTCACAACACAACAAGAAACTAGAAAATAATTCTATAACTCATTATGCTACAAAACTCACATGCCTCATTCTAAATAGCAAAAACTCATTTTATATTCAATATTATACTCATACACATAAGTTCTAACCACATTATAACAATTTTTGACCAACGAATCAAATAGTCAATTTCGCCAAAATATTACAGTAAGCAGTTTTTACAAGATACTGTGAATTTTACCAAAATTTTCAAAAATGCATATCTTAGACAATTGATGATATAGACATGCTAATATGAAAGATAACATCATATAAACACCTTTTACAACAAGCTTAAAGCTCAATAAAACACACCATGCAAGAAGTTATTGAAATTCAATTTCAACCCAACTCCTAAACATCATGCACATGCAATACTTCTAACCATACTCCCTCACTTAGAAGGAACTCATACTATCAAAAGAGAAACAAGAACTTACCAACGTCATCATCACCATCACCCGGCTTCTAAATTCTAGTCCGGAGTGCATAGAAATGCCTCATTGTTGGAGCATCTTCCTTTGGAACACTAGAATCAACCTTCTTACCCTCCTTCCTAAAAGCAATGTTTGGACAATCTCTCACTTTGTGCCTATCTTTTCCACATCCAAAGCAACTACCGGTACCCAATAGACACTCACCATAATGTTTATTACCACAAGAGGCACATGTAGGTTTGCCATCTTTAGAACTACCTCCTTTCTCAACCTTGAACTTAGCACCCCTAGATTCTTCTTGAGTTTGAGCCCTCTTTTTGAACCTAGGTTGCACTTGATCACTAGCAACACTCCATTTCAAGTTCCTTGACATCCTCCTAAGTTAGACTCTTCAATTGATTATGCATACACCATGAGTCTAGCCAAAGTCATATCATCACGCAACATAGCCGTACGACATTTCTCCCTCACTAAGTCGGCTACACCCGTCACAAAGCGACTCATTTCATCCCTAGGATTAGACACTAGGGAAGGTGCATACCTAGACAAAGTTGTGAATTTCGAAGAGTATTCCTCAACACTCATATTGCCTTGCTTGAGATTGATAAACTCTTCTACTTTCACTTCCCTCCTCTCACGGGGAAAGTACTTACCAAGAAAAGCTTCCTTAAATTCTTCCCACTCAATAGGACCCGACTCCACTGGCCTATTGTCCTTCCATTGAGTGTACCAAATTTGAGACACATCTCTCAATTTATAAGAAGCCAACTCCGCCTTCTCCCTAGATGTAACCCCCATAGCACTCAAAACTTTGTACACACCATCAAGGAATTCTTGGGGATCCTCATTCACCTTAGAGCCAAGAAATATTGGAGGATTTAACCTCACAAAGTCTCTCAACCTAGATGACATAGTGCTCTCCATAGAATAACCCTAGGCACCATGTTCAAGTTAGCTTGAGCCGTTACGGCTCAGGCTAAAGCAAGCAAAGCCTCTCCAATCACTTTGTTAGACAACTCAGGCACTTCATTACCTCCTTCCACATTAGGGGCATGATCACCTTGAGGAGGCACTTGAGCACCTTGGACACCTTGCCCATCATGAAGAGCTTTCTCAACTTGCACAACTTGAGGAGGAGCTTCCTCATTCACCCTTCCCTGTTCCAACCTTCTAGCGGCCATCTTTCTAGTATTCATCTCCTAGAAAACAAGGAAACACTTTTAGAAGGATACTCATAACATAACTATACCGCACGAACATAGGAATAGAAATGAAGGGAAACACTATCGTCCTATAGCCTCTCGCCCATAGATGTGTCGCGACTCACACCGATGGTCAAGACTCTACTAGAGGTGACTTTTCGAGACTTTTCGATTTCTAAGACTACTTTCATTAACCTATGCTCTGATACAAAGCTTGTCACATCCCGAAACCACACCCTAAAATTTAGGGTGCAATCTTGGATTGCGACTGGCGTATTCGACCTCTTAGAGGTCTCATACAAGCCTCTCATATAATTCATCACATTACATAATGAAAAGTAGTGCGGAATTAAAACTTTTCATAAAAACAATATAGAAGTCTTTCATATAAGTAGAAATAGGAAAACACTAAGTCTCGATCATCATCTTAAGACACGATAATACTTGGGTCACAACCCATACGAATTGAAAACATACTACTATATAGTCTATTACAAAACTTCATTAAAGAAACATAAAATGACATATATGCCCTCGAGTCAAATGAGGACATACTTGAACTCATCTTGAACGTTCTCCTTCTCCAAGTCTTCTTCCAAAGCTCTTCACCTATTAAGAGCTATATATAGAAAATAAAGCATGAAATTAGTACAACCACATGTACTAAGTATGGCATTATGCATAAAATCATAAAAACGGACTTTATTGAAAATATGCATCTTTTATTTAAAACATCATAGTATCATCATAAGAATAACATTTAGCAACTTAGAATCACATAAGAAAACATTAAACGAAAAACATAATTTTTAACACACATTATACTGAGTTCACTTCACTGTATAGTGAAGTCTAAGCCCTCTCTTTTGAAAATATTTTAGCATGTAGTCTTCTTACTAACGTCATCCTAAGATTCACTTAAGTTACACAAAGAGAGACCGCCCATACACCCTCTCTAGATGTTCTTAAACGACCCTTAAGATCACTCTTAATGAGACATATACACACCTACAAAGTATCATAACCATGAAGGTAAGATTGTTCTACCAAAAGTGACTCTAAGTCTCACTTGAGTGAGTTTTGAAGAAACCGCCCATACAATCCCTTACACACACACTCAAGAGATCCTATAGACTCCCTAGGATAGAATCATTCTTAGTAAACACACCAACATATAGATGATATGACATTCTCCTTCCAAAGGCTACCAAAAGACCTACTTAAGTAAATAAAGAAGATAACGTCCATGATTGACCTCTCCAAGATTACCTAAGTAGTCCTTAAGACTACCTAAGGCTTAGATCATTTCAACAACAACAAACCTTTTCCCTAACTAGAGTCATTCTCAAGACTTCCAAAGATAAGACATGAAGAGATCATCCCATATGCCCTCTTCACACTTTAGCTAAGGAGTCCTTAAGTTAATTTATATTAGGTACTTATTCATTTACATACTTTCTGAAATAAGTCATTAGTTCATTAGTTCATTTAGAAGACATACACCACATAAAGGACATTCAAGTAATGGTCTTAGACAAGACCTAGGAACTCCAAATAACACCATCAAAGTCTATTGTGCAATGTCCAAGTAGCGACCCTTACCACCACCTAAACCTCATAAACTTCTCTAATGCTTATAGGTATTCCATATGATGAGAATAGAAAATAACCGACATAGACCATGGTAGCAAAGCATGCAATCTGAAGCTTTATCCTACTTCGATGAGGTGTTCTACTTGCCAATGGTAGAACATAAAGATCCCACGTACGCACATGGTTAAGGAATAGGAAGGGAGTACTAAGCATTCTAGTCTCATTCTTAAGTAGAACTACTTTCCCTTTGCTCATACTCACTCGGTGCTAGCCTTAGATCTGATAGATCAATTCACATTAAGGTTCATATAAATGGGTCTCATATACTGTTAATGACCCAATTACATTTACCCTACCAAAGCGAGGTCCATTAGGGCTATCTCACTATGGCCACAAGAATCTCATTGCGACGTTCCTAAGGTATGATATGATTTCGTTCCAGCCAATCAACCTTAAGTCCATCACTCTTTACATGAAGGATACCATTACGGATAACTACTTTACAATTCATAACCTTACCACTTGTTTCAAGGTTCCACATAAATGACCCTTTAATCATCATTCAAGGTCTCACCTATATTCATTTATTCAAGACTAATACCCCTTTAGGTTCCTAAGTCAAGACATCATATATTCACATAAGCATCAAGTAGGGGACACAAGTCTACCTAAACAAGACACAACATACTTTCTTTTAACACATATAGCCTATCTTCCTTTAGAATCTTAGGAAAGACCCTTATCCTTATTAAGTCAACCTATTCATTACCTTAACATTATCCACTTAACCATTTTAGACTCATATAACCTATTTAGGAATAACCATGTATCAACTCTAAGACTATACAATTAACACATAGTCAAAGCATAACATGATTAACTACATAGTATCAATAGTCTAGCACATACTTCCACATATATATAGATATGATTAAACATGATCAAATCAACTACACAAATAGACATATAAGTTCAAGTAGTGCCGACAAGGCCATGATCATAAATATACTAGAAAGTAACGTCGACAAGGCCACATCAATTCACATAACACCGCCACTAAAGGTGGACCAAACCAATCATAATAGAATCGAAGTATAAATAAAATCAAAATAAAGTAAATCGGGCAGCATACCTCCACTCCATCATCAACCCTTCAATTCAAGTCAACTTACTCAATTTGATAACACAAGAACCTTACCCAAGGCCATGAACACCAATTCAATACACAATTATAGAAATCAATGAAATCTAACCCAATTCAATATAGATTAAACAATCCAATATCAATTTGATAACAATTGAACACAATTCTTACATCAATTGAAAGCCCATAAGAAACTACACATGAATTCATCAACATTAAGCCAATATCAAGTAACCCATAATTTAGTCAAAATCTTAGGTTCATCAATTTCATGTGTTCATAGGTAATTTAGGTTAAAATCATCAATACAACATCAATCTAATCCATAGTAGAAGTTTGAAAATCTTTAGTGCAAGAACCCATGGTAGAATCATGAAATTGGACAGTTCCTCTTTTGAAAACATTGAAAACATCTTTGAAAGTTGGGCTCCTTGATGAAACGAGTTTAAAGGATCAAAATCCATACCTCAATGATGATAATTCTTCACTTTGATTAAGAATTTCCACTCAAAACGTCACCTCCAAGTTGTTCCTTGATTTTGGAATTTAATGGAGTCTTTGGGATTTTCTAAGAGTTTTTGGGGTTTTGATTTAGAAGAATGAAATCTTCAATGTGTTTAACACTTATATAACCATTTAAAATACCCAATATACCCTTAATAAACCTCCAAAGTCTATATTTGCAAGTGGGGTGAATTTACAAATTCACCTCTAGCTTGGCAGTGGACTGTGTAGCAAAACAAACCTCACCAACGGTTGGCAGTTGACGGACCGTTTGCCCACAAATGGACCGTCCTGCTCCTCCGTTGGTTGGGTCAGAGACTTGAAAATGTCCCATTCTCACCCAAGGAAAAGTTCCCATCGACGACACCCATCGAAAGGGCGTCGATTGTCCCACGAGCCGTCAATGCCTCCGTCATTTGGGGCCTGCCTAGGACAACCTTGTCAACCAGCTTGGGTCCTTCCTCAAAGACTCTTAAATGGTCCTTGGGGATAATTTTCCCGGACGTTTACTACCCAAATACGATCGAATATGAGTTTAACACCTCTCACATAAATTTCATCCAAAACGAACACGTAAAACTCGACAAAACATGCCTAGACACACAAGGTCATTTCAAGGCATATCTTTCAAACTTCATGAACGTTCTTGGACCTTTGGCCTCAAAACTTCACGAAACTTGACACACTGCATATACATGATATAATAACTAATTTAAGGACCTTAAAACCTCATGAATCTCACATAAACACATAAAAACACATATGAAGCATTTAGGTGACTTAGTCGTCGAACGTCTTAGTCATCCCTTGACGTTTGACTTCCAATGCACCTAATCCTTTAGCTACTACGTCTATACAATATTATAGACACTTTAAAGACCTTAGACCACCATTACCAACATGTTAGGCTCTAGTTGACCTAAGTCATTTTCGGGGTCTTACATTCTCCCCCACTTGGACAACATTCGTCCTCGAATGAAACTTGCCACTCTACGAACATTTCCAAGATTTAGAGAATCAACTTAGCATCACATATACAAACCATACAACACATAACACAAAAGAAAACATCAACTTCACAAGTTCAAGACATTTACAACACAACAAGAAACTAGAAAATAATTCTATACTCATTATGCTACAAACCTCACATGCATCATTCTAAATAGCAAAAACTCATTTTATATTCAATATTATACTCATACAAATCAGTTCTAACAACATTAAAACAATTTTTGACCAATGAATCAAATAGTCAATTTCGCCAAAATATTACAGTAAGCAGTTTTAACAAGCTACTGTGCATTTTACCAATTTTTTCAAAAATGCATACCTTAGACAATTGATGATATAGACATGCTAATATGCAAGATAACATCATATAAACACCTTTTACAACATGCTCAAATCTCAATAAAACACACTATGCAAGAAGTTAATGAAATTCAATTTCAACCAAACTCCTAAACATCATGCACATGCAATACTTCTAACCATACTCCCCCACTTAGAAGGAACTCATACTATCAAAAGAGAAACAAGAACTTACCAACGTCATCATCACCATCACCCGGCTTCTCAATTCTAGTCCGGAGTGCATAGAAACGCCTCATTGTTGGAGCATCTTCCTTTGGAACACTAGAATCAACCTTCTTACCCTCCTTCCTAGAAGCAATGTTTGGACAATCTCTCACTTTGTGCCCATCTTTTCCACATCTAAAGCAACTACCGGTACCCAATAGACACTCACGATAATGTTTCTTACCACAAGTGTCACATGTAGGTTTTCCATCTGTAGAACTAACTCCTCTCTCAACCTTTAACTTAGCACCCCTAGATTCTTCTTGAGTTTGAGCCCTCTTTTTGAACCTAGGTTGCACTTGATCACTAGCAACACTCCTTTTTAAGTTCCTTGACATCCTCCTAAGTTTAGACTCTTCAATTGATTGGTCATACACCATGAGTCTAGCCAAAGTCATATCATGATGCAACATAGCCGTACGACATTCCTCCCTCACAAAGTCGGCTACACCCGTCACAAAGCGACTCATTTCATCCCTTGGATTAGACACTAGGGAAGGTGCATACCTATACAAAGTTAAGAATTTCAAAGAGTATTCCTCAACACTCATATTGCCTTGCTTGAGATTGATAAAATCTTCTACTTTCACTTCCCTCCTCTCACGGGGAAAGTACTTACCAAGGAAAGCTTCCTTGAATTCGTTCCACTCTATAGGACCCGACTCCACTGGCCTATTGTCCTTCCATTGAGTGTACCAAATTTGAGACACATCTCTCAATTTATAAGAAGCCAACTACGCCTTCTCCCTAGATGTAACCCCCATAGCACTCAAAACTTTGTACACACCATCAAGGAATTTTGGGGATCCTCATTCACCTTAGAGGCAAGAAAGATTGGAGGATTCAACCTCACAAAGTCTCTCAACCTAGATGACATAGTACTCTCCATAGCATTACCCCTAGGCACCATGTTCAAGTTAGCTTGAGTCGTTACGGCTAGGGCTAAATCAAGCAAAGCCTTTCCAATCACCCTATTAGACAACACCGGCACTTCATTACCTCCTTCCACATTAGGGGCATGATCACCTTGAGGAGGCACTTGAGCACCTTGGACACCTTGCCCATCATGAAACACTTTCTCAACTTGCTCAACTTGAGTAGGAGCTTCCTCATTGACCCTTCCCACTTCCATCCTTTTAGAGGCCATCCTTCTAGTATTCATCTCCTAGAAAACAAGGAAACACTTTTAGAAGGTTACTCATAACATAACTCTACCGCTCGAACATAGGAGTAGAAATGAAGGGAAACACTATCTTCTTATAGCCTCTCACCCATAGATGTGTCGCGACTCACACCGATGGTCAAGACTCTACTAGACGTGACTTTTCGAGACTTTTTGATTCCTAAGACTACTTTCATTAACCTATGCTCTGATACCAAGCTTGTCACATCCCAAAACCACACCCTAGAGTTTAGGGTGCAATCTTGGATTGCGACCGGCGTATTCGAACTCTCGGAGGTCTCATAAAAGCCTCTCATATCATTCATCGTATATACATAATGAAAAGTAGTGCGGAATTAAAACTTTTCTTAAAAACAATATAGAAGTCTTTAACTCTTTCATATAAGTAGAAATAGGAAAACACCAAGTCTCGATCATCATCTTAAGACATTATAATACTTGGGTCACAGCCCATACGAATTGAAAACATACTACTATATAGTCTATTACAAAACTTCATTAAAGAAACATAAAATGACATATATGCCCTCGAGTCAAATGAGGACATACTTCAACTCTTCTTGAACGATCTCCTTCTCCAAGTCTTCTTCCCAACTCTCTTCACCTATTAAGAGCTATAGATAGAAAATAAAGCATGGAATTAGTACAAAAACATGTACTAAGTACGGCATTATGCATAAAATCATGAAAACGGACTTTATTGGAAATATGAATATTTTCTTTAAAACATCATAATATAATCATAAGAACAACATTTAGCAACTTAGAATCACATAAGAAAACATTAAACGAAAAACATAATTTTTAACTCACATTACTGTGAGTTCCCTTTACTGTCCCTTCACTGTACAGTGAAGTCCCTTCACTGTTACAGTGAAGTCTAAGCCCTTTCTTTTGAACATATTTTAGCATGTAGTCTTCTCACTAACGTCATACTAAGATTCACTTAAGTCACACAAAGAGAGACCGCCTATACACCCTCTCTAGATGGGCCTAAACGACCCTTAAGATCACTCTTAATGAGATGCATACACACCTACAAAGTATCATAACCATCAAGGTAAGATTGTTCTACCAAAGGTGACTCTAAGTCTCACTTGAGTGAGTTGTGAAGCAACCTCCCATACAATCCCTTACACACACACTCAAGAGATCCTATAGACTCCCTAGGATAGAATCATTCTCACTAAACACACCAAAACATAGATGATATGACACTCTCCTTCCAAAGGCTACCAAAAGACCTACTTAAGTAAATAAAGAAGATAACATCCATGATTGACCTTTCCAATATTACCTAAATAGTTCTTAAGACTACCTAAGGCTTAGATCATGTCAACAACACCAAGCCTTTTCCCTAAGTAGAATCATTCTCAAGACTTCCAAAGATAAGACATGAAAAGATCATCCCATACGTCCTCTTCACACTTTAGCTAAGGAGTCCTTAAGTTACTTTAGATTAGGTACTTATTCATTTACATACTTTCTAACATAAGCATTAGTTCGTTAGTTCATTTAGAAGACATACACAACATAAAGGACATTCAAGTAATGGTCTTAGACAAGACCTAGGAACTCCAAATAACACCATCAAAGTCTATTGTGCAATATCCAAGTAGCGTCCCTTACCACCACCTAAACCTCATAAACTTCTCTAATGCTTATAGGTATTCCATATGATGAGAATAGACAATAATCGACATAGACCAAGGTAGCAAAGCATGCAATCCGAAGTTCTATCCTACTTTGATGAGGTGTTCTACTACCCAATGGTAGAACATAAAGATCCCACGTAGGCACATGGTTAAGGAATAGGAAGGGCTTACTAAGCATTCTAGTCTCTTTCTTAAATAGAACTACTTTCCCCTTGCTCATACTCACTCGTCCTAGCCTTAGTTCTCATAGATCAATTCACATTAAGGTTCATATAAATGGGTCCCATATCATGTTCATGACCCAATTACATTTACCCTACCAAAGCGAGGTCCATTAGGGCTATCTCACTATGGCCACAAGAAGCTCATCGCGATGTTCCTAAAGTATGATATGATTCCGTTCCAGCCAATCTACCTTAAGTCCATCACTCATTACATGAAGGATACCATTACAGCTAACTATTTCACAATTCAAAACCTTACCACTTGGTTCAAGGGTCCACATAAATGACCCTTTAATCATAATTCAAGGTCTCACCTATATTCATTTATTCAAGACTAAGACCCCTTCAGGTTCCTAAGTCAAGACATCACATATTCACATAAGCATCACGTAAGGGAGACAAGTCTACCTAAACAAGACATAACATACTTTCATTTAACACATATAGCCTATCTTCCTTTAGACTCTTAGGAATGACCCTTAACCTTATTAAGTCAACCTATTCATTACCTTAACATTATCAACTTAGCCATTTTAAACTCATATAACCAATTTAGGAATAATCATGTATCAACTCTAAGACTATACAATTAACACATAGTCAAAGCATAACATGATTAACTAGATAGTATCAATAGTCTAGCACATACTTCCACATAAAGATACATATGATTATACATCATCGAATCAACTACACAAATATACATATAAGTTCAAGTAGTGACGACAAGGCCATGATCATCAATATACTAGAAAGTAACGCCGATAAGGCCACATCAATTCACATAACACCGCCACCAAAGGTGGACCAAACCAATCATAATAGAATCCAAGTATAAATAACATCAAAATAAAGGAAAATGGGCAGCATACCTCCACTCCATCATCAACCCTTCAATTCAAGTCAACTTACTCAATTTGATAACACAAGACCCTTACCCAAGGCCATGAACACCAATTCAATACACAATTATAGAAATCAATAAAATATAACCCAATTCACTATCAATTTGATAACAATTGAACACAATTCTTAAATCAATAGAATGCCCATAAGAAACTACACATAAATTCATCAACATTAAGCCAATATCTTGTAACCCATAATTTAGTCAAAATCTTAGGTTCATCAATTTCATGGGGTCATAGGTAATTTAGGTTAAAATCATCAATACAACATCAATCTAATCCATAATAGACGTTTGAAAACCTTTAGTGCAAGAACCCATGGTAGAATCATCAAATTGGACAATTCCTCTTTTGAAAACTTTGAAAATATCTTTGAAAGTTGGGCTCCTTGATGAAATGAGTTTCAAGGATCAAAACTCATACCTAAATGATGATAATTATTCACTTTGATGAATAATTTCCACTCAAAACGCCACCTCTAAGCTGTTCCTTGATTTTGGACTTCAATGGAGACTTTGGGATTTTCTAAGAGTTTTTGGGTTTTTGATTTAGAAGAATGAAATCTTCAATGTGTTTAACACTTATATACACATTTAAAATACCCAATATACCCTTAATAAACCTCCAAAGTCTATTTTTTGAAATAGGGTGAATTTAAAAGTTCACCCCTAGCTTGGCAGTTGACTGCGCAGGAAAACAAACCTCACCAACGGTTGGCAGTTGACGGACCGTTTGCCCACAAATAGATTGTACTGCTTCTCCGTTGTTTGGGTCAGAGACTTTACAATGTCCTCAAATCACCCAAGGTCAAGTCCCCATCGAAGACACCCATCGACGGGGCGTCGATTGTCCCACGAGCCGTCGATGCCTCCGTCGTTTGGGACCTGCCTCGGACAGCCTTGACAACCAGCTTGGGTCCTTCCTCAAAGACCCTTAGATGGTCCTTGGGGATAATTTTACCGGATGTTTCCAACCCAAATACAATCTACTATGAGTTTAACACCTCTTACACAAATTTCATCCAAAAAGAACACGTAAAACTCGACAAAACATGCCTAGAAACACAAGGTCATTTCAAGGCATATCTTTCGAACTTCATGAACGTTCTTGGACATTTGACCTCCAAACTTCACGAAACTTGACACACTAACTATACATGATATAAAACTCATTTAACGACCTTAAAACCTCATTAATCACACATAAACACATAAAACCACATATGAAGCATTTAGGTGACTTAGTCGTCGAACGTCTTAGTCATCCCTTGACGTTTGACTTCCAATGCACGTAATACTTTAGCTACTGCCTCTATACCATATTATAGACACTTTAAAGACCTTATACCACCATTACCAACATGTTAGGCTCTAGTTTATCTAAGTCATTTTCAAGGTCTTATAGAACGGGAAATTTGTTTTGGTATCGATTTACTAGCGGATACAAATCCCATTTCAATTCCTCCTTATCGGATGACTTAGGCCGAATTGAAATAGTTGAAGGCTCAACTCAATGATGTACTAGACAAGGGATTCATTCGACCTAGTATTTATCCATGGGGTGCTCTGGTATTGTTTGTGAAGAAGAAAGATAGGTCCCTTAGAATGTGTATCGATTACCCAGAACTCAACAAAGTCACTATTAAGAACAAGTATCATCTCTCTCAGATTGACAATTTTTTTTATCAAATCGAAGGGGCAAGCTACTTTTCTAAGATTGCCTTGAGATTGGGATATCACAAACTTAGGGTGAAAGGTGAGGATATTCCCAAGACGGCATTTCGAACAAGATATTGTCACTATTAATTCTTAGTAATGTCATTTGGTCTCACTAATGCTCCAACAACGTTTATGGACCTAATGAATAGGGTATTTTGAAGTTACCTAGATTCATTTGTCATTGTTTTCATTGACGATATCCTTGTATATTCCAAAAAAAAGGATGAACACATGAGTCATTTGAGAGTGGTATTGCAAATACTTAAAGAACATCAATTGTTTGCCAAGTATAGCAAATGTGAGTTTTGATTGAGGTCGGTAGCATTTATTGGTCATATTAACTCTAGTGAAGGAGTAGAGATTTTCCAATGAAGACTAGCGCGGTGAAAAATTGGCCTAGGCCTTTGCCTACTACGGATTTTTGGAGTTTGTAGGCCTAGCCGGTTATTGTAGAAGGTTTGTTGATGGATTTACATCTCTTTCTTCTCCCTTGACAACCTTGATCCAAAAGAATGTGAAATTTTTGTGGTCGGAGGCATGTGAAAAGAGATTCAAAATGTTGAAGGATAGGCTTACTTCCGCTATGGTATTGACCCTACCGGAGGGTACTAAGAGATTTGGGGTTTATTGTGATGCATCCCGAGTCGGGTTGGGGTGTGTTCTTATACAACATGGCAAAGTGATAGCCTATGCTTCTAGGAAACTTAAAGTTCATGAGAAGAATTATCCGAATCATGAACTTGAGTTAGCGGCCATGGTATTTTCCTTGAAAATATGGAGGCATTATCTTTATCGGATTCATGTTGATTGTTGATGTACCGTGGTTTCACGGTATTTCTAATACTTTTTCCTTAAGTTTAGTGTGTGTCGAGAGCCTTTTTGTGTTGATTTTGATATAAGTTTCTTTTTGTTTGCAGAAAATCTGTCCAAGGATGAACGCGGGAGTTTTTGAGAAAGAATTGCAGAAGAGATCACCTACGGAACCTATGACGGTCCGTCGTGGCTGTGACGGTCCGTAGGTGGCACCGTAGTGAAGGGAGAAGTTGCTGAAGGAAATTTGGGGAAGTCTGACAAGTGTGGGATTACGGAAGTCCATGACGGACCTTCACAGCTACGACGGTCCGTCCTGCAAGTTCGTTGTAATGATCATAGAGTAGTCCCAGTACCAAAAATTCCAAGAAATTCAAGTGTTTTGGAACGAAGACCCTCGACGGACCGTCGTGCTTGAAATGGTCCGTCATACCTGTCCGTCGAGGGGAATGAAGAAAGCAACATGAGAAGATGTGAAGTATGGGACGACGGAGGCTATGACGGTCCGTCGTGTCCATGACGGTCCGTCGCGTGGTCCGTCGACCCAGACGCGTTTGGACAGATTTTTAGTAAATAGAATCCTTATTTGATTAGGTTTTTGTTTTTATTATAAATAGTTGAAAAAACCTCGTTTTTGAGGTTAGACTTTCTGGATAATTTTTAGTTTATAGTTCTTCGATTATATTAGTAAACTCTGGATTTTGGGAAATAAGATAATTTCCGGGAATTGATTGTTGGTGATTTCGTTGATTAATCAAGTTAAATTCTGGGAAATTATTCGTTTTCATAAAAAGTAAGTGCATGAACTCTTCCATTAACGATATGAATTGTGTAATTACGAACATGGGTAACTAAACCTCATAGCTAGGGTTGTGGGAACCATGGGTGAATAACAAGGTATAAATTTAACTTCAATAATAATTTCTAGAGTGGTGTCTTGCATGTATTGATAATTCTTTCGTTTAGAATTCTTTTTAACGGTGGCCAACGTTAGAACTCGCCTTAATGCTACTTGCCGGACCAAGGAGGTAGATAATAGGAAAAAGAATTATCAACATAGATTTAGTGTATACTATCTAATAGACTAGTATTGGTTGGTACGAGTTAATAGCTTAGTCAAATACCGAATACGATGTTTAATGTGAGGTAAAGATAAGGGTTAGTATAGCAACACACGTAGCCGGACCAAGGTGCGGAGTGAAATTCTCTAGATGCCGGACCAAGGATTTAGAGATACATAACTTATCACTTTACATGCAAGATATCAGGATAGAACTGTTATAGTTAGATTTACCAAGTTAGGAACCTGTGGGGAACACTAAAGCCCTAGTTAATTTTACAATTTGATTAAACCTCCGAAAGTTAAATTTGTTAGTTGTTCGATCTTATTTAGTTAATCATTTTCATTAATTTAGAATAAAACCCCCTTTTTGTCTTTTAGTTTTTTTTGGAAAACAGTTGGCTAAATAATAGTAATAATAAATAAAGTTAAGTCTGAACTATTTTCCTTGTGGGATCGATCCCAACCTCATTAGTTGGGTTCTTTACTTGATACGACCGCTTTACTTCTTATTTGAGAAGTAAGTTTGAGCGTATCAAATTTTGGCGCCGCTGCCGGGGAAAGTAGCTTTTAGATTAACTTAAATTTATTACTAAAATTTAGTCAATATTTTCCTGATTTTACTTTTCTGTTGTTTTTTATTTTTGCTAGGTTTGACGTCCTTGTATGCCAAATACACGGAGAGGAAGAGAACCCTTGTTTCCCTACGATCACGAGTTAGAGCGTACACTACGAAGAATGAATCGAAACTTGGGTATAAATGATGATGATCCAAACCTGAACATCCCAGCTCCGGTTGATGCTCATGGTCGATTATTACCTGATAATCCTGATCTAGGTGCACAAAGGGACAAAATCCCGCACCACGTCCTCAAGAATACTACAGAGGCTATGATAATATTGCAGATTCTGATGGGCCACTTGTCTTGCCCCCTCTACCTGAAGGTCACACCTTTGTAGTCACTAGTAGTCTAATGCAAATGCTCACTGCTAGAGGTTTGTTTTCCGGACTACCGTCTGAGGATCCACATGCCCATATAGCTAAGGTGAGGGCAGTGTGTAAAAGCTGTGTAGGGAGGCCTGATTTGAATTTGGATGTAATAGGGCTAAGAGTATTTCCTCTCTCACTGACGGGAGAGGCTGCCATTTGGTTCACTGAGCTTCCTTACAACTCAATCTTCACTTGGAACCAACTAAGGGACGTTTTCTTAGCACGTTACTACCCGGTCTCCAAGAAACTAAATCACAAAGATAGAGTTAACAACTTTGTGGCACTACCAGGAGAGTCAGTTAGTAGTTCTTGGGATAGGTTCACTTCATTTCTGAGAAGTGTCCCCAATCACCGCATAGATGATGAGTCACTGAAAGAATACTTCTACCGGGGACAGGATGATAATAATAAAGCGGTATTGGATACTATAGCAGGTGGTTCTTATGGGGAGTGTCCTTATGCTGAAATTGCCGAAAAATTAGAGAAAATTTCCCGAAATAATAAAGCATGGAGTACTAGGAAGACAGATACTGGGAGAAATACTTTTGCAGTGCAATCCACACACAACCCAGCCACAGATGAGATTCGTGAAGAGATGGCACAGATGAGAACTGAGCTTGGGTTAGTGTTAAAACATGTCACTGGGGTGCAGAAAAGATAAACGCAGTGAACTACTTGTCTAAACCACCACCACCAACTGATGAATATTATTATGAGGAAGATTCTTATGCAGTAAATGATCAGACGGGGGTTTCCGACCAAATGCCCAAGGCTCCAATCAGGAGAATTGGCGCCAAGGTCAAGGAAATCAAGGTCGGAACTATGGTAACTACAACCGCGAGGGTAATTATGTTCGTGATGGAAATTACAACCGCGACAACAACTTCAACAGGGGTAACTATGGTAACAGAAATGAGAGGAGTGGGCCCTATGTTCCTCCTCAAAATCGTGAAGTTGCTCCTAGGGATGGTGGAGGTAGTATGGCGCGAGTTGAGGATATGTTGCACAAGATGATGAGGAGGTTCGATGCTAGTGATGAGCACACCAAAGAGTTAAGGAGTGATGTAGCAGGTATTGGACAGAAAGTTGATACACATGCCATATCAATCAAGCAGCTTGAATTGCAAATGGCTCAATTATCTGCAACTGTGAACACACGGCAACCGGGCACTCTTCCTAGCAACACTGTCCAAAATCCGAAAAATGATGGACACTGTATGGCAATTACTACTCGTGGTGGTAAACAAACTATTGACCCACCTATGCCGTCTATTGTGGAAAAGGTGATGAAAGATAATGATGAAGTGGTAGAGGTTAGTGATGAAGTAGAAGATAACACTGAGAAAGTTGCTGAAGTGCCTAAAAAGGTAACTCCCATGCCTAGACCTCCACCCCCCTTTCCTCAAAGATTAGTGAAAAAGACCGAGGATGGCAAATATCGGCGTTTTATAACAATGTTGAAGCAACTTTCTATCAATGTTCCTTTGGTAGAAGCTCTTGAACAAATGCCCGGTTATGCCAAGTTTATGAAAGATTTGGTTACAAAGAAAAGATCGGTCACTTTTGAGGATGATGACAGAATGCAGCATTGTAGTGCTATTGCTACAAGGTCTTTAGTGCAAAAGAAAGAAGATCCGGGTGCATTTACTATTCCTTGTACAATCGGGTTATTACATTTTGCGAAAGCATTATGTGATCTGGGGGCAAGCATAAATCTCATGCCCCTCTCGATTTACAAGAAGTTGGGTTTGGGTGACCCAAAGCCCACTGCGATGCGGCTACTGATGGCCGATCGAACAGTAAAAAGGCCTATAGGGATACTCCATGATGTGCTAGTAAAAGTGGAGTCGTTCATATTTCCAGCAGATTTTGTCATTCTTGATTGTGAAGTCGATTTTGAGGTGCCTATTATTCTTGGGAGGCCATTCCTTGCTACGGGTAGAGCTTTAGTTGATATGGAAAAAGGGCAGATGAAATTTCGGTTGAACAATGAAGAAGTGACTTTCAACATTTGTAGGTCCATGCGGCAGAGTGGTGAGCTCCAATCGGTATCTGCCATATCCTACAAAGTTTGGTGAATCATCCAAGACACAAATAGCAGAACGGCTAGGTGTAGAAGCACTGGCAGCAGTGATAATGAATTTGATAATGAAGGCATTGAAGAATATATGTCATTAGTCGCTGCCCTTGATCGTGGTAATGTTCCGGTTTAAACCGAGAATATGAGCTAGACATGAAGAATCGCGAGTCTCCACCCGCTAAACCATCCATAGAGGAGGCTCCAAAGTAGAACTAAAAGCTCTCCCACCTCATCTAAGGTATGAATTCTTAGGAAACGGTGACCATTACCGGTAATCATTGCATCAGATCTAAATGAACAACAAGTTGAGAGTTTGGTCAAGTGCTAAAAAGGTTCAAAAGAGCTATTGGGTGGACCATTGCAGACATTATTGGGATCCCTCCTGGTATTTGTTCTCATAAATCCAACTCATGCCCGATCATAAGCCAAGTATTGAGCACCAGAGACGCTTAAACCCACCTATGCAAGAGGTCGTGAAGAAGGAAATCATAAAGTGGTTGGATGCAGGAGTAATTTATCCAATCGCCGATGTAGTTGGGTATGCCCTGTTCAGTGTGTACCTAAGAAAGGGGGAATGACTGTGGTCCCCAATGAAAAAATGAACTTGTTCCAATGAGCCGGTGACTGGATGGAGGGTGTGTATGGATTACCGAATTAAATGCATGGACCGAAAGGACCATTTTCCATGCCCTTCATGGATCAGATGTTGGATAGACTCGCCGGAAAAGGGTGGTACTGTTTTCTTGATGGTTATTCAGGGTATAATCAGATCTCTATTGCCAGAAGATCAAGAGAAGACACTTTTACTTGTCCAATGGGACCTTTGCGTTCAAGAGAATGCCGTTTGGGTTGTGCTGCACCCGCCCATTTCAGAGATGTATAATGTCTATATTCTCCGACATGGTGGAAGATACTATTGAGGTCTTTATGGATGATTTTTCAGTGGTTGGTGAATCTTTCGAGCAATGTTTGAGCCATTTGTCTGAGGTTCTTAAGAGATGTGAAGATGCAATTTAGTTCTCAATTGGGAAAAATGCCACTTCATGGTCAAAGAAGGTATTGTTTTGGGCATGTTTCAAGAAAGGGCATAGCGTTTGATGAGCCAAGTCGAGGTGAAGAAACTTTCTCACATTCTGTAAAGGTTGTGCAAGCTTTCTTGGGATGCAGGTTTTTACATTTGAGATTCTCAAAGATTTCTCGAATTGGCACATCATGTGAAACTGTTGGAGAGATTGTAATTTTCTTTTGATGAATCACGTCTGACAAGCATTCGCGATCTCAAGAAAGCTGGAATCTGACCTATCTTATTTCTCCGGATTGGACACTCTTTGAGGAATGGTGTGATTCGAGTGGGTGTATGCCTTTGTGGTATTGGACAACGAGGGACAAAATCCTTCATCCATTTACTATGCTAGTAAAACCCTCAATGAAGTCAGAAGACTATACAGTCACTGAACAAGAGCTCCTTGCCGTAGTATTTGCTTTTGAAAAATTTCGCCTCCTATTTGCTAGGACTGGAGTCAATAGTTGCTACTGACCATTCAAGCCTGAGATATTGATGGCGAAGAGGACGCGAACCAAGGTTGATTCGTTGGGTATCTACTCAAGAATTATGGAGTTAAGGATAAGGGATAGAAGGGACGAAACAATTGCTGATCACATGTTCCGTTTAGAAGATGAACTATGGAGGTTGGGGGATAAGAACTGATATTGATGACACATTTCCCGATGGAGATGTATTGCTGTCTCAACAAGACCTGAATTCCGTGGTTGCAGATTTTGCAAACTACTACGGTGATCTTGTTCCATCGGACTTGTCTTTTCATCAAGAAAAATTCCATTGTCCTATGTGAAAGAAATCTTCTTTTGGGATAACAACTGTATAAGGACGTTGTGCCGACGCTTTATTCGGCGTTGTGTGCCAGAAGTCGAGATGTTTGAGTATTTTAGGGGCATCATTCCCACCCTTTGGGGCATTCATAGTGTGCCGGACTGCTCACAAGATCTTACAAAGTGGTTTACGTATTGGCCAACAGTATTCATCAAGATGCGTCATGAGTTGCAAGCATGTGATTAGATGTCAAAGAGATGGCGGCATTTCAAAAAGCAAGAGCTCCCTCTAAACCCCATTCTTGTAATTGAGTTATTTGATGTTCTGGGTATTGACTTATGGGTCCGTTTGTGAGTTCTCATGGAATGAAGTTATATTTTAGTAGCAGTTGATTATGTATCAAGTGGGTGGAGTTATCAGCCCTCGCAAACAATGAAGGAAAGAGTGTCACTGCATTCTTCAAAAAGAATATATTTTCTCGATTTGTAACCCTACGGGCAATTATTAGTGATGGGGGATCCCACTTTTGCAACAAATTGTTCAAGGATTATTGGAGATATTGGGGTTCGGCTTATGTGCACTCTTACTCTCATGTGGGCGTTGAAGTATCAAATAGGGAAATCAAACAGATTTTGTCGAAAACAGTGAACGCTAGTAGAACAGATTGGTCAAGGAGGCTTGATGATGCTCTTTGGGCTTACCGGACAGCGTATAAGACTCCCATAGGTATGTCCCCATACCAACTAGTATATGGGAAAGCATGTCATCTTCCGGTTGAATTAGAACATAAAGCCATGTGGGCTATGAAGAAGCTAAAAATGGACTGGAACGAAGCTGCAGAACAACGATTAAATGGGTTAAATGAACTCGATGAATTTCGCCTTAAGGCTTATGAAAGCTCAGCCCTCTACAAAGAGAAGATGAAGAAGTACCATGACCTAAAAATCGAGAAACGAGAGTTTATGATTGGGGATTCGGTGCTTTTATTCAACTCTAGATTGCGCTTGTTTCCGGGCAAGCTCAAGTCTAAATGGACTGGACCTTACTTGATCACCCAATTATTCCCTCATGGAGCGGTTGAGTTGGAAAACAAGGAAGGTGTGCGGTTTAAGGTGAACGGACAACGTCTCAAAATCTATATTGGTCATGCGGAATCGGCGAATGAGGTGGTTGAGGCATATCATCTTGATGAAGTCTGAGTAATCAAGTGGCCTCAGTCGTGCCGCGACGTTAAATCAGGCGCTGGTTGGGAGGCAACCCAATAGTTATCATCTAATCACGTTTATAGTTTTTTTTTCCTTCTAGTAACGGTAGCATTTTCTATTAATGGGTTGTAAATTTTCAGGTAGCACATCTACAGGAAGTACTGCAGACAAGTTACTCTACATCAGTCACTGACGGATACATCGACGGACCGTCACGCTTGTGACGGACCGTCGCATGACTCCGTCGTGCCAGGTACGCTCTCTTGTATTTTTGAAGAATTAGGGCACAGGCGACGGACCGTGTGACGGACCGTCACAACTGCGACGGATCGTCATCGGGGTTTCGTCACGCCATTACCCGGCTACCCGACCCGACCCGGCTTGAGAATTTTAAAAGTTTAAAACGTTTTAAACCCCCCCACCCCTTCATTATCAGTTTCACTTAATCTTCCCTCCATTTTCTCCCCTTCCAACTTCACTCTCTTCCCAAATTCCCCATCTTCTCCCATTTTTCATCCCAAAATTTTCCCTCTTGGTCGGAATCTGCTGCAGTGATTCTTAGTCTTCTAACTTGAGTGCCATCAATTGTGCATTGTTGTCTCCTCTTCCAAGGTATGTATTCCTGAAACTCTACCCTTTACTATTTTAGGTTGTTTTACTGTTTTTCCCTGTTAATTGCATATGGGTTTCTGTTTTTGCCTAGATATTATCTAACTTAGGTCTTTAATTCCACAAACTGCCTGGACAATACTAGAGAAATTAGGGCTTTAAACTTGCCAATTTGATAGGGCTTTAAACTTGTCCATTAGGTTCTAATCTGTATTAGAACATTGTTGGGTTGTCATTTTGACTCACATGGGGTAAATTAGGCACCCCTCAGTTCTGTCTCTGTTTCACAGCACGACAACCCGATGACGGACCGTCATACCCACGACGGTCCATCCTGCACAACCGTCGTGACGGTCAGAGACCCCTGTCCTAAGGGTCTCAACACTTTTTCTAAGTGTCCACTGACGGACACATGTGACGGACCGTCATACCCACGACGGTCCGTCCTGCACAACCGTCGTGACGGTCAGAGACCCCTGTCCTAAGGGTCTCAACACTTTTTCTAAGTGTCCACTGACGGACACATGTGACGGACCGTCATACCCACGACGGTCCGTCCTGCACAACCGTCGTGACGGTCAGAGACCCCTGTCCTAAGGGTCTCAACACTTTTTCTAAGTGTCCACTGACGGACACATGTGACGGACCGTCATACCCACGACGGTCCATCCTGCACAACCATCGTGACGGTCAGAGACCCCTGTCCTATGGGTCTCAACTCTTTTTCTAAGTGTCCACTGACGGACACATGCGACGGACCGTCATACCCACGATGGTCCGTCCTGCATAACCGTCGTATCGGTGTGAGACTTTCCCTCTGATACTTTATGTTGCCAAGTATTACATGACGGACTGCATGACGGTCCGTCATACGCACGACGGTCCGTCACCAGGTCCGTCGTGCCCTACTGCTACTTCAGAGCTGTTATCACTGGTTTGAGTTTCTGTGTATTATTGTCTCAATTTTTTATTCCTTTTTGTGTCATGTTTCATCCTTCAAGTACTAATGATGATTCATTACAGGTACTACCTATCATGGCACCTAAACAAGATCGCGTCTACGCACGTGGGCGTTCAAAATCTGTCGCCCCGTCTGCCCGATCGGTGATAGGCTCTGATGATGAGCATGATCCAGAATACGTGCCCCCTGGCACTGCTACTCCAGCACGAGCTCCACGTGTACCGCGAGTCACGCCCAAGAAGGTGGCGCCCGGCGTAGTCACTGCCTCCCAGTCTGATGAGGAGCGCACACTGACCGGCACTCCTTCTGGGTCAGCTGCCCAAGACGAAGGAGCATCTGGCTCCTTAGGAGTTTCGTGGTCAGAGGAAGCCTCTGGTCTGCAGACGCCTCTGCCCCTGCCACAGCTACACAGTCTGCTTCAGATGATGAGGCTGACAGCACTGACTCCACCCCTGGCTCACCAACAGGAGTCCCTGCCCCGGTTGCCGATCAGCCCAACCGGTGGTGTGTTGACGGGCAATACAAAGTATACTTAGACGCCAAGGTTCTCAATGACAAAGGCGTCATGACACGGACTCTTACACTGGAGAGGCGGGTCCTCACGGGAAGTCTCCCCACCATGCCAGATATTCACACCCTCTTCACCAGACACCGGCTAGAGTGGACGGCTCGTTCTTTGGGTCGCTACAGTGAGGAGCTAGTCCGCGAGTTCTATGCCTCTTATGTGGCTACTCTTCGCTCGCAGATCGATAGGCGGTCTGCCCCCGCCAAACAGGCCCCACTTGAGCACGTCCGAGTACGCGGCATCCAGGTTGACATCTCCCTACCAGCCATCCGCCGATATCTGTACGGCACGGATTCTGACTCCACCAGCACACCTCTCACCGCCGAGTTTGATTACCGGTGGCAAATTGTTAAAGAGGGTCGGTTCTTACGCGAGCCTTCACTGAGAGAGACCATCAAGAGGTGGATGGCACTGCACCTATCTATTGATGGAGAGGCTGTGGATTGGGTGATGGAGCCGAAGGGGGCCATCAGGAAGGCCAACTTGACCTTTACGGCCAAGTTTCTCTGGTTGATCGTCCGCCATTGTCTCTCCCCCACTGCTGCGGATAACATAGTCACCTGGGATCGTGCAGTGCTGATGGCTGCAATGATGGCAGGGTTCGAGGTCGATTTCGCTTGGCTTCTCCAAGCGGTCATGCACGAGAGGGCCTTCAAGGTCACCACGACTTACCCTTTCCCTTGCATGATTTTCTCTTTGTGCAGATCAGCAGGTGTGCCCATTTGGCACATTGACCAGCTCAAGACCCCGCCAGGAAATGTTGACATCGGCCTCATCAGGGATGAGGCCAATGAGTTGGCCCCACGCAGAGGGCCCCGTCCAGAGGTGGCCCATTTGGTGAGAACCTGGCCGACACCGTAGAGCATGCTCATGATGCTTCCCGTGCTGCTTCTGCACACACTGACACTACTCCGGTCGAGTCTATCCCGGGTAGTAGCACTGCCCCGAGCTCCTCTCGCTCGGCTCCTTCTGCCACTCTGGTCCCACTTGCTCGGGTTAGAAACTTGAGGCACAGATGGCTACTCTTCTGCATCACATTCAGCCGTGGATGCAGAAGACTATTGCTGAGGCAGAGGAGCGCATGGAGCGCAAGATGGTACAGCACACAGAGAGGCAGATCGCCGAGGTACACCACGCTTAGACGCATTTGAATTACGAGTACTAGCCCGACCAGCCCCTCCGGTGGACATGTCGACTCTCCAGGCTGCGGTTGAGAGTCTGCGGGCGGATCTTGATATGATTTTAGAGGCGAGGGTGCCCGAGTCTGAGGCCCCTTCTGCGGAGCCTGCCGATGACACCGTGATGGCCGCCCTGTTTACCACTTCTGATGTTCCACCACCTCCCCCACGAGAGCATGTCAAGAGACGCAGGGGTCGAGAGGAGGATGAGGCTAGGGCGAGGAAGAAGGAGCGCCGTGAGATGGAATCTGCGAGGAGAGCCTCGATTGCCGATGAGGAGGCCCGTAGGTTGAGGGCTGTAGAAGTAGCTGCCGGGGCGTCTAGCTCCAAAATTGTAGATTCTGTGGGAGGCACTACTGATGGTGCTGTGGATGCTGAGGACATTACTGAGGATGTCCAGACTACGCAGGGAGCAGGTTCTGGGGAAATAGACCCACCAGCTTGCTGATCACCGGCGCTTAGCGCCTCAGGTTTGCTTCACTTACCCTTTTACGTAGTTTAACTTTTCTATGCATTGGGGACAATTGCATATTTTTGTAGGGGGTGGGGTAAATGGAAAGTGAACGCTTGGGTGAATTCTGAGTAGCCCAAGTTCACGATCCTCTTTTGGGGTTTTCTTGCCTGTGTTCTTTTTCCCCAAAAGACTGATTACTTTTATTGTTGAACCGGCATGTCATATCTTATGTACACAGTATAAATCTGAAGCATGATGGCTAATATAAATATGATATCTCGATAATCATTTGCATGACTAGGCATAGTAAGTGATAATTGTGTGGTTTGAAACACGAAACAAGGATACACTTCTGCATGATCCTGAATCTAAGATTTGAACTAGGTGTCTAATACTCTGGGAATGCAAGGAATGTCATGTGAGTGTGAGGTAAATTCGAATGACCACCATTAATACTGAGCTAGAACTTGCCTGGTTAGTCCTACTGAAAGTGAGTCAAAACAATCACTTAGGAAAGGATCATAGGCCCTTGTTCGAAATAGTCAATCTTGAGCCTAAAAATAACAGAAAACCAAATGAAGTTAATCCCTTTTTGATCCAAATGAATTGAGCGTAAACTAGATCTTTCTTTTTTTACCCCAAATGATCTTCTCTGGGAACAATGTGTTGGCCCTGGTCCCTCCTTGGACATGTGCACCTCAGTTTATGCCAAAAGCATAAGTTGAGGGTGGCTAATGCAGAAAGCAACCTTGTTTTGGCCCTGACCCAACCATGGGTATTGTGAACCTTGACTCATGGCAAAATCATGAGTTGAGGGTGGCTGCTATAAGGAAAACCACGGAAAGTGGGGTTGAAAGAATGAAGAGAAAGAAAGAATAAAACAGAAGTGACTAAAAAAAAATAATAATAAAAAGCAAAATAAACACAAGAAAAGAGAAAAGTCACTTACACATAAGGATAAGAAAGGGAAAACAGCAAAGTGAAAAGAAAATTGAGTAATAGGGCGAAATAAGAATGATATGTCAAGGAGGGCAACAAGTCACTAAAGTATACCTAAATACACCCTACCTGACCCTGAGCCTATGTTACAATCTAAAAAAAGTCCTATTGTGATCCTAAGTGCGTATGAGGAATTTGAAGTAGTGAAAATAAGGGCAAGCCTATGGCAATATGTATAAATGAGTGATGAATTTGTTCTGAGAGTGAGTGTCGAAAAGTGATCCTTATACTCAAACTAAAATCATTGTGTGAAAAATGAGGATGTTATTTGAAGTAAGGACAGGAGTTGTAATACCAGAAATATTAGCATCTCAGTGAAAATTTGGAGAGGATAGGCATCATTGCGTAGTAAATCTGGGTTATGGTTTGATTCTACACAAGTCAATGCCTAATAGTGATACCATGCATGAACATAATGAGAATAATCTGGATTGATAGCCAAATGATTGCGGAAGTTAAAATATGGATACTTTTGTACAAAGGAGTCATAGTGTGTCTCTTGAGGACAAACAACGAATTTAAGTTGAGGGTGTTGATGTACCGTGGTTTCACGGTATTTCTAATACTTTTTCCTTAAGTTTAGTGTGTGTCGAGAGCCTTTTTTTGTTGATTTTGTTATAAGTTTCTTTTTGTTTGCAGAAAATATGTCCAAGGATGAACGCGGGAGTTTTTGAGAAAGAAATGCAGAAGAGATCACCTACGGAACCTATGACGGTCCGTCGTGGCTGTGACGGTCCGTAGGTGTAACCGTAGTGAAGGGAGAAGTTGCTGAAGGAAATTTGGGGAAGTCTGACAAGTGTGGGATTACGGAAGTCCATGACGGACCGTCACCGCTATGATGGTCCGTCCTGCAAGTTCGTTGTAATGATCAGAGAGTAGTCCCAGTACCCAAAATTCCAAGAAATTCAAGTGTTTTGGAACGAAGACCCTCGACGGACCGTCGTGCTTGAAACGGTCCGTCATACCTGTCCGTCGAGGGGAATGAAGAAAGCAACATGAGAAGATGTGAAGTATGGGACGACGGAGGCTATGACGGTCCGTCGTGTCCATGACGGTCCGTCACGTGGTCCGTCGACCCAGACGCGTTTGGACAGATTTTTAGTAAATAGAATCCTTATTTGATTAGGTTTTTGTTTTTATTATAAATAGTTGAAAAAACCTCGTTTTTGAGGTTAGACTTTCTGGATAATTTTTAGTTTATAGTTCTTCGATTATATTAGTAAACTCTGGATTTTGGGAATTAAGATAATTTCCGGGAATTGATTGTTGGTGATTTCGTTGATTAATCAAGTTAAATTCAGGGAAATTATTCGTTTTCATAAAAAGTAAGTGCATGAACTCTTCCATTAACGATATGAATTGTGTAATTACGAACATGGGTAACTAAACCTCATAGCTAGGGTTGTGGGAACCATGGGTGAATGCCTTAACGGTGGCCAACGTTAGAACTCGCCTTAATGCTACTTGCCGGACCAAGGAGGTAGATAATAGGAAAAAGAATTATCAACATAGATTTAGTGTATACTATCTAATAGACTAGTAATGGTTGGTACGAGTTAATAGCTTAGTCAAATACCGAATACGATGTTTAATGTGAGGTAAAGATAAGGGTTAGTATAGCAACACACGTAGCCGGACCAAGGTGCGGAGTGAAATTCTCTAGATGCCGGACCAAGGATTTAGAGATACATAACTTATCACTTTATTTGCAAGATATCAGGATAGAACTGTTATAGTTAGATTTACCAAGTTAGGAACCTGTGGGGAACACTAAAGCCCTAGTTAATTTTACAATTTTATTAAAACTCCGAAAGTTAAATTTGTTAGTTGTTCGATCTTATTTAATTAATCATTTTCATTAATTTAGAACTAAAACCCCCCTTTTTGTCTTTTAGTTTTTTTTGGAAAACAGTTGGCTAAATAATAGTAATAATACAATAAAGTTAAGTCTGAACTATTTTCCTTGTGGGATCGATCCCAGCCTCATTAGTTGGGTTCTTTACTTGATACGACCGCTTTACTTTTTTTTGAGAAGTAAGTTTGAGCGTATCAATTGTATACGGACCATAAAAGTCTTAAATATGTATTCACTCCAAAGGAGTTGAATCTCCACCAACGGAGATGGTTAGAGTTTTTGAAAGACTATGACATGAGTGTTCTCTATCACCCCGATAAGGATAATGTTATAGCGGATGCTCTAAGTCAATTGTCCATCGGAAGTGTGTCCCATGTAGACGAATCCAAGAGAAACCTAGTGAAAGATGTTCATAGGTGTCTTGTTTTGGGGTTAGAATTGAAGGTTCTCCAAATGGTGGTATGGTGGTACATCATAACTTTGAGTAATCTTTTGTGGTTGAGGTGAAGTCTAAGCAACACCTTGATCCATTACTGATAGAGTTGAAGGAATCGTTTCTTGGTAAGATAAATGATTCATTCTCCCAGAGGGTGGTGTTCTTAGGTATCAAAGAAGATTATGTCTTCCTAATGTGGATGATTTGAGGAGTAGGATCCTTGAGGAAGCTCATGGAGCTTGTTACTTTATTCATCCACGTTCGACCAAGATTTACCATGACATTAGGGAGGTGTTTTGGTAGGAATGATTGAAGAAGGAAATAGCGGAATTTTTTGCTAGGTGTCCAAATTGCCAAAAATTTAAGGCCGAACACCAAAAGCCGAGTGGTTTACTAGAAAAAATCTAAATTCCTACTTGGAAGTTGGATAATGTTAATATGGATTTTTTAGTAGGATTGCCTCGAAATCGAGAGCAATATGACTCTACATAGGTGGAAGTGGATAAATTGACCAAATCCGCTCACTTTATTCCCGCTAAGTCTACTTATTCGGCGGAAGATTATGCAAGAATCTATTGACAAAATAGTTAGTCGTCATGTAGTTTCTTTGTTCATCATATCGTATAGAGGTGCTCAATTTACATCTAGATGTTGGAGGTCTTTTCAAAAAGGTTTGGGTACTCAATTGAAGTTATGCACCGCTTTTAATCCCCAAACGGATGGTCAATCGGAGCAAACTATTCAAACTTTTGAAGATATTCTTAGATCTTGCATCATTGACTTTAAGAAAATTTGAATGAGCATTTGCCTTTGGTGGAGTTCTCATATAATAATAGTTTTCATTCATCCATCTCTATGGCTCCGTATGAAGATTTGTATGGTAAGAGGTGTAGGTCTCCTATTGGCTGATTTGAAGTTTGTGAGTCTTCACATCTTGGTCCCGGTTATAGTTATAAGACTTTAGAGAAAATTCATATCCTAAGGAACCGGTTGCAAACAACATATAGTCGGCAAAAGTCTTATGCCGATCATAGTAGAAGATATTTATAATTTGAAGAAGGTGATAAGTTATACTTGAAAATTTTGCCTTTGAAAGGGTTGGTTAGATTTTTCAAGAAAGGGAAGTTGAGTCCTCGTTATGTGGTTCCCTATGAGATCTTGGAAAGGGTTGGTAAGGTTGCTTATGAATTGAAACTCCCTAGTGAACTACCTTCAGTTCATCTGGTTTCCCATGTTTCTATGCATAAGGAGTGTATCAGTGATCCGAGTCTATTCTTCCTATTGAGGGTCTTGGTGTGAAGGATAACCTCTCCTATGAGGAGGTTCCGGTTGAAATTTTTGATCGTCAAGTGAAGAGGTTGAGGAACAAAGAGGTGGCCTCTGTAAAAGTGTTGTAAAAGTGTTATGGAGAAACCAACTAGTTGACGGAGCAACATGGGAGGCTGAGGCCGACATTAAGTCCCGTTATCCTCATCTCTTTCCTAATAAAGGCTAGTTGTTTTTACTTATATTGAAAATAATGACTAAATTTGAAGTTGCTATGATTTTTGGTGAAGTATTGGAAAAACGTGCATTTTTGGTGTGATTACACTGAAGTTACAGTGAAATGTGCCTATTTAACTTGAAAATAGTCAATTTTGGTCTTTTGGCTTGTTTGAGTCATGTTGTGTATGTTGATATGGTGAATCTTAAAAAAATGATGTTGAGCATGATTCTAAGTTCAGTTTTGGTATAATTGACACATATATAGTATGTTGAGCTCATGTTGTTGTGAGAAGGAAATTCCTCATAATGTGATTTTGAGCCTTATGTGTGGTAATTGAAGTTTTGAATTGTTATGTGTAAATGCCATGATTGATATTGTAACTCATTTTGTTATGTATTGTTGTTGTTTGGGGTACTAGTCTTGAGTATATTCCTTCCTTTTAAAATATTTTAGTGTCATTCGGGGATGAATGTTCCTAATGGGGGGATAATGTAATACTCCGAAAGTCTAAGACATGTTTTAGAGCCTAGCAGGACTGTCAAAAGGTTTAGACACTTTTTTAAGGTCATAAATAGTGTATATTAGTCATTTAGGAAGCTTATAAATCAAAACGTCAAAGAACATCCATGACCTCCGGAAACTATTTCAAGGAGGTGCTAGTGTGCCTTAGCCTATTTGACAAAGTTTTAGGAGTCGAAAATGATAAAATTTTGTGGAACGGTGTCTTAGACGTATTAGATTTGATTCATCGTCAAAATGTTCGGGCACGAGTCCCCAAGGACCAACCAAGGTCCCTTCAGGAGGAGCGTTGCGATTTGGCAAGAAGCTATCAAAAGGCAGTGTGCACAAACTGGTGCAATCGGCGGATCTTATGTCGATCGATGGGGCGTCGATGCCCACCCTCGACGGAAACTTAGCCAAATTCTTGGAGGCCTGTTTTGCCAAGTTTCAGACCAAAACTACGAATGTGCAGCAGAGAAGTGAACATTGCTCATCCTTTGACAAATGGACTATTTGTCGTGGTCTCGTCTGTCAAGGGACTGTTTTGCTGCGCGTTTTTAAATTTGTTAAATTAATTATGGTTAGTTAATTAATTAGGGGTTTACGGAGGTTTAATTAAGTTCGTTAATGACCTATATAAAGACCCTAAACTAATTAAAGTAACCTAAGCCCTCATAATTCCCGAACACAAACTATCTTCCTTCTCTCTTCATTCTCTCTCCCAAGTTGAAGAACACCATAGAATATAAAACTCAAGGGGGTTATAGGTCTTCAATAACCAAGGTTTCTCCATCAATATTCGTCAAACATTAAGGTATGGGATTCCTTTCACCTTTGAGACTTCTTTCACCAAAGGGTTCCTTCAAAGTGATTTCAAAAGATGAGTTTTCATGTGGGTTTCTTCCAATCTCGAAATTGATCTTTCAATTGGATTTGTTTATTGTTTATTTTGATGTTATTGATTAGACTATGATGAATTATGACTATATTACACTACTTATTGATGGATTGGTCTAGTTATAGAAGATGATATTTTCCCCTTAACCCTAGGTTGTGATCTTGAATTTAATTGGGTAGTGTTGATGCAATTGGTCTGGTTAGTGTGTGAATTACTATCCTATGTTTCTATTATGCTAATTATGAGTAGATTGTGATATATATTAGTCCGATTATGCTAGTTCTTGAGTGGCTGACCTAGATTGTGAGGTACATTATGTACTTGATCCAAGTCTCTAATTCTATACTATGAACTAGTGATGATATGATTGTTAATAAAGTCTTCAATACATTTTAAAATGGGACTCTAGCTTAGCACTGAGAGAACTTGACATTGGGAGGTGTTGACTTTCCATAGAGGAAGATTCACCCTATAGTTCCACATAAGGTGTTGACTACCCTATGAGGGATACTCAACCTATGGATTCTAATGAGAGGAGCCTCCAATTTCCAAGTGGTATGTAGAGAGGGAATATGTATCTATTAGTTCCTTAAACTATGTTACCTCATAGGAAGACTAGCTAGTTGATCCACCTAGAAAGCTATGTTTATGTTTTGTTCTATTATGGCTCGTAGACCACCTTCAATCGGTGTAAGGTTTTACAACACCAGATTCCACACTTATCTCTTGTGGTCTATGTCGGTTAAGGAAAGTTTTCCCTACATAAAAATAAAGTAATGAAGTACAAACCAAATAGGGTGACTTAAGAGGTTTGACTTAGCCTAGGTAGGGGTATGGGACTCTACCTATGGCTTGCACTAGTTTTCCTTGAGGGAAGCATTAGGAGGTTGTTCTTATGTATTTATACGCTTATAAATGTAAATGATAATAATATGATGATCTTACAAGTAAATGACACTATGTGATGTTGGATACTTTTATGAACATGTATTTGGTGTCTATTGCTAAAGCATGATACTATATACTCTTAATGATATGTTATATGGAGTTGGACAGTGGTTATGGTTCTTGCTAAGTTGACTTGATTAAGTACAGTCATGGGGATTTGCTTAGTTATTGCACAAGTGGACTTGATGAGGATCATGAGTAATATTCTTACTTTGTTATAATGTGATGAATTCTAATTCACGCTTATGATGTTATGACTTGATGATAGAGTTGCATTTGAGTTTGGGTTCAAGTATGTTGATATGCATATGACTTGATTAGACTTAAGGTTGTTGGTCTTGTATAGTACATGGTATTGACTTGATGAATATGCATTAATGACTTGTATTGGTTATTGAATGTGCATAAGACTTTACAAATGTAAAATAGCATGTTTTAATGAAATGTCCCTTTTTAGCATGATTTGGTATTATATGTGCATATGGTCTCATGCTTAGTACATGTGATGTGCTAACCCCATTTCTTTCTTTTCACCAACATTTTAGGTCTCGGTCGTTGAAGGGTTTTTGAGACGACTTGAAGAAAACTTTGAATTCTCAATTATCCAAGTTGGGTAGGTCCTCACTTATGAGGGCAATGCTAATATCAAGCTTATGAAGTTGTTCTAGTTTTAAAACTCCTATGTTCTTTCCTTTTCATTTTAGTACTAAAGATTGCATAGCCTATATGTGGCTTGATTACAATTATGCATGGGATATGCCCAATTGATATAATCTTGTTTTAGATTGTTATGAGATGAGACACTCTTCTAAGACTATGTTAAGTATCTTATATATCTATGTGCAATAAAAGTAGAAGACTATGTAATCTTCCTATACGAAGGGTTTATGTAAACTCAATATGACTATATTATGTGTATGTAGAGGTCTATGTAAACCTCAATGTATAAGTAATGAAAAATTTTAATTTTTTCTGCATTTTGATCTATGAATGTAATGACGTAAGCTAAGAGGCTAGTCTTAGTCCTCAAAGAGGACGACGACGCCAGTTACGTCTAGGGGGTGCTCCTTGGATGTGACCTTCACCCCACGTCCCAACCTGACCCTAGACCGTTATTTCATGTATTTTTGGGTATATTAAGTTGGTTATTAAGATCAAAATCCCATACTAAATTAATTATTCAAAATTAGACTTCCCTCTCAAAGCAAAACCTCAATAGAACCTCCTGTGGAGTTGAAGCTCAAGAACAACTTGTAGATTGGATTGTGATGGTTTTTTCATCAAGTTTTCGTGGTTTTATCCTATGATAATGTATGGTGATCCTTTATCTTTAGATAACCTTTCATCTAAAGAGTTCCTTCCAATGATTTCAAAGAGATCTCATGATCAAATTGTATGTTCTTCAATCTAACCATGGTTTCCTTCTCAAAAAGATTTCAAATGCATGATTATGATGATTTGATGATTAGCTACTCTTTTTAATGTTGAGTTCAATCCAATTTCTTGATGAACCCATGTTCCTTCCAAATTCTCTATTTAGCCTATGATGTGGGCAGTGTGATCTTGAGTGTATGTTAATTGAATTATGAATCTAGTATGTTGAATTATCTTTAGCTACTGTTTTGTATTCTAATTTATGGTGAGTTTTTGATGAGTGATTATTGATGATGAAGGTTTAGGGATGTGGTAAGCTTGACTTATATTCCCCTACTTTCTAAAGCAGTAGTGATGTAATGTACTTAATGTCACGTTGATCCTATAGTAATTGAATTATGATTTCACTTATGTTAAGATACCTTTAGCTACTGTACTGTACATGTATTGAGGTTTAAGGGAATTGTGTTTAATTATCCTTAAGGTCTAATGTCACCTTCCTCTACTTCTCTATAGAATTGCTAGTTGAATTGGCCTTGAAGGGCATTGTGTAGTATGGTCCACTTATGGTGGTGATGCTTTATTTCTTGTCAATAGTTATGTGTGTTGATCATGGCCTCGAAGGAAATATTGTGAACTATGAGTGTGGTTATGATGATCACAATGTGGAGTCGCATGCCTAGTCTTCTATCCTAGTATCATGATCCAGGTATGGATGATGCCTACCCTATATGAATGATGTTGTTAGGTGTTGTTTAGGTGCTGCCATTTATGAAGTAATAATGGTTAATGACCCTTACCTATGTACCCTATACGAATGTGTGATATTAGCCATGTTAGGAGTCTTGAATGCAAATGTAGAAGTTGCCTTGTCTCTTATGCTAGTATGTGATGTGTGGTCAATGCTTTAATGTGCATTATGGTCATAAGAGGGTGGCTGCCTCTATGTGATGTTGATAGCCATTATGTGATCATGTTGTCCAATGTACACACACCTTTTGCATGTTTATGAGTAGAATTGATTCATGGTAGCTAATGAAAGGGTAGTTCTCATATGTACCTAATGTATACTACTATTTATGAGAAGTATATGTTCATGAAAGTATGACTGTATATCTTAACTAGAATGACTTGATAGGTGTACTAGTTGCAACACCTCTAAATATGACCTAGGTGAAACAAGAGCCTAAAACGTGTGTCATGATGTTTTAAAGTCGTAAAATGGTTAATAATAGTGTTTGTAGGATGTATATAAAGTTAGGAAGTGTTTGGAGGTCATACGTCTTAAAACGTCCGGAAAGTAGTCGATGTTAAACTAGGGTGTCGTAGTGTTTTGTACTGAAGTTTTGGGGGATGGTTTGAGGGTGAAATTAAGTTCCAAGGGTTCCTACGCATAGAATTACATGTAATGGATCTAAACGTATGAGAATGACACCCCGAGGACCAGCCTAAGGGTCCCCGAGGAGGACCCAAACATGCGCCATCGGAGCTGCCAAGCAACAAAGATCTAGAAGCTGCTGCGCGTCGTGTAGCAAACACAAAATGGGACAAAATCTTTCCCTGTGGCGCGGGGCTGTCACGAACCATTATGTCTAAAAAAATTCCAGAACCAATATTTGAAAGTGCCTCCGCGACATGCAATAAACTCCTAGATTTGGTCGCGTCGTTTTAAAGTAAAATTTGAGTTGGTTAAAATGTCTAATAAGTGATGGGGTCTTTATTGGGTAATTTGGGGATGCCTTATTGACGGTTATTGAGTCTTTTTAAACCCCTGAACTCAACAATCAAAGCTAAACCCTAAACTCAAAACAAAACCTCTCCATTTTTTCTCTCCAAAACCTCCATTGTTGAAGCTTTGAAGCTCCAAGGAAGAAGATTGATTTTTCAAGATTTTTCTCCATCAATTTCGTGGGTTAATCTTCTATATTAACGTATGGTTTTCATCCTTGAATCTCTTTTCTCCAAGGAGTCAATTCCAATGATCTTTTAAAGATGATCAAAAACATGAATTCTCATATTTCTTGATCTAGCCATGGGTTCTTGCATAAAACATTTTGAATCAGTCTATTATGATTGAGTTAATGTTAATTTGATGATTTTAACATAAAAATTCTATGAACCCATGCAAACCATGCAATCCTAGTTTTGACTATTTTATGGGTGAAGTGATCATATCTCTATACTATTGAACTCTTATGTAGTGTGAGTAGGGCTATTGAATTATGATAGAATCATGTTAGAATTGTTAGTATGATGCCCTAGATTCATAAATCTATTGTATGTGTTGAATTGAATTGGTGATCATGACCATGGGTAAGGGCCTTTTAGTATTGTGTTGGATGATTTAACTATGGATTGAAGTGGTGAGAGTGGATTGGTGGTACGCTGCCCTAATTCTCTTTATTTTAAGTAAATTAGTTCTTGAACTATGTTGTGATTGGTATGTTCCACTTATGGCGGTAGTGTTATGTGCTTTAGTTGTTAATTATGTAGCCTCGTCGACGTTACTTTATGCATTATGATAAACATGGCATTGTAAGCATTACTTGATGTATTATGATGATTTATGTAGTTGATTTATGTTAAGTATTATCATAACTATCTACATGAGTGTAATGTGAAAGTATGTGTTCTTTTATTGACGTTAGGTGATCATGTTAGACTATGACTATGTCCTTATGTGTGTAGTCTTAGGATTGATGTATGATTCTTCCTACTTGGTTATGTGTGTCTTATGATGGTTATATATATTATATTATATTAGTGAATAGGGTGACCTATCGAGGATGTTAGTTATGCCTATGTACTTATACAATAATATGCCATATGTGAAGTATGTGTGTGTCTTGTCTTGGTCGATTTGTGTCCCTTACATGATACATGTATAATGTGAATACAATGTCTTGAATTACTATACTAAAGCCTCTTAGTCTTGTATGTGTGATTGACATGTGACCTTGAACATTGCTAAGAAGGTCCTTTATGTGGAACCTTCATCCTAGATGTAAGGTTATGATATCCTTGAAGTCGAAAGCCGTAATGGTATCCTTCTTATGTGAATGCTGGACATAACGTTGCTGGATTGAAAGGCATGAAATCATCCTGATGAAAGTCATTGATATATCCTCTTATCAATTGTAGGTAGCCTTAATGTACCCTCTTTGGTAAGGTTAAATCTGATTGGGTTATGAACTAGACATGGAACCTCTTCATGTGATCCTTTATGTTAATTAATCTATGAGAACTGTCACGATCCGAAAGCACCCCCTAAAAGTTAGGGAAAACCTTCGAATCATGACCGGGCGTACTTGACCCCTTTGGGGTCTCGTACAAGCCCTCTAACTAGCATTCATAACATAAAGCATGAAAAGTAGTGCGGAATTAAAACTTTTCACAATAATAATAATAAAAGAAGTCTTTTCATAAATACTAGGAAATCTTATCGTCACAAGCCAACTTAAAGACACAACTGGGAATCTTAGGGACACGGCCCTTTACAATAAATGTAAATACATTTTTAAGTCTTAATAAAGAAACTAAGAAACATAAAACTATGTCCTCGAATATATGAGGACATACCCAATTCTTGAGAGATAGAATTCCCAAGCTTCAACTCCGATCCTCCAAAAAGGCTTCCAACCTATACTCATAAGGTATATAAAAGTATGGGGTTAGTACAACAATGTACTAATTATGGCATATGCAAAAAACATACGAAAAGGGACATTTTAGTAACAATAACTTTTCACGCAATTAAAGCAATATTCATGAATCTAGAAACAAACCAACATAAGAATCGACAATAAACACTTTATGGCAATTTTACCAAAACTTAGAGTAATCAAAAGGAACATTTCAATTAACTTACTAAACTTACAATCAAAATTGAATAAAGCATCACAGTGAACATAATGGATTCTTACAATGGAGACCTTACAGTGAATGGCACGGTCCAAGTCATATGAACTCTTTTCCTTTGAAGTTGCCCTAACCCAAGGTTATCTTAAGACTCCCTAAGGTGAGCTAAGAAGGGATTTTCATTACACCTCCCTTCAAATCACACCAAAGTGACCCTTAAAACTACCAAATCTTAGGCTTACTTCGTTGGAAATAAAATCCATGCCCTTGGCTAACATATGCAAAACACTCATGGAAATATAGGTCATACCAAGTGCAATGTGAGAGTAGCATCCCATACTACCACTCCAACTTAGTACTCCTAATGGATCCCATTTACTCAAGTACTCCACAATAATCCTCCATAACACTACACCATAGTACTCATTCACACGGATTTCATGAAGGTACTCTTCTCCCATAGTAGGTATAGGTCACACCAAGTGCAATGTGAGAATAGCATCCCATACTACTACTCCCACTCAATGCTCCTACTCGGTAACTAATGTGGATTGAGCACTTCACCACATACATACACAAATTCAACAATATACAGGATAATTAGTTTCAAATCAATTCTTTTGTGGGAGTTAGCTTAAACGACAAAGACCATGAGAGCTAGACATGGAATCCCGATATTAACCCCTACCGGATGAGGGATCCTTACTTGCCTAGTGTAAGGTCATGCTTCATAGCGTTTACATGGGTTTTCCAATAGCTACACCTATGCGGGCACATAGTTAAGGGATAAGGAGATAACTACTAAGTAAATCACTCTCGACTAACGAGGAGTACTCATCTCAAGAGGTACTTTGGTTTACAACATCTCAACTCACGAAGTGCAATCCACCTCCCCTTCATATCCTCTCGGTGCTAGGCATAACTCTCCACGGATTTCTCAATATAATAGTCTATCTTAGAAAGCTCACTAGGAATGGAGAGGTTTCTACTCTAGAAACTACGTCTCAACTCACGAAGTATGTCCACCTCAAATTCCCCTTTTTGCTCAACTTGGTATAATACATTCTTTAAAGTGTGTGTGTGTGTGTACATGTGTACACTTTTCATATAAGCATCATCTCATTATCAACAAGTTCTACGTATACTTTAATCTTGATTCATCGAGTTACACACTCTACATGCTTCTCATAATCATATACTTTATTTAGACATAAACTAGGTCAAGCATGCAATTCAAGCTACACCAAACACAATAGAAGACCCATATACAATATATCTTCATTTAACATATTAGACCTTCAATATTACCTACTCAACACATACTAAACAACATCAAGCTCATCAATTAGCACCGCCACCCATAAGGTGGACCATACCACTCAAATAGTAATTCATAATAAGAAATATACAATGAGAACACCTCATCAACAATTCAAACCATAATCACCCATAATCAATTTATCAACATTTTACCATATTAAGGCCCTTAGGGCAGTAGCTACACAAACATGACATACACAAGAAGACCCAAGTTCTTACCTTACTGAAATCATGCTCACATAACCCATTTTTAAGTCAAAAGTTGAAGTATGCATAAACAAGAGTTTCATGGAGTTTTAACATCAAAATAATCAATTCAAAACAAGATAAATACATTTAAACCATTAGAACTTAAATACAAGAAGACCCATACTAGAAATCAAAGTTAGAAGAAGATTGAGTTTTGAAACCCTTTTGAAAACCATTTTGGAAATTGGCTTCTTCAATGAAAAGATATTCAAGAATGGATACCATACCTTTAAGAGAAGTAAATCCACTAATTTTGATGAAGAAACAATTCCAAGGCAGCCCTCCTTTCCTTCCTTGACTTCTAGCTTCCAATGGAGTCTTGAGAGAGTTTCTTTAGAGAGAGAGAGTTGAATTTAGAAGTGAGGGGGTCTTGTCTAGGTCTAGGGTTTAAAACTCATTTAATATAACCTAAAAATCCCTTCACAAACCGTCCAAACTCTTATTTAGACGTGGGGTGAATTTACAAGTTCACCCCTGACTTGGCAGAAAAATCTGCGCACAGGGACAAGGCTTGCGACGACCTGCTTGTGACGGGGCGTCACGGGTGCAACGGCCCATACTGACCATCCGTTGCAAGCTTCAGTGGCTTGCCAATGGTCCCCTCTACACCCTTGAACAATTCCCCCACGACGGAACCTTGTGACGGGGCGTCACAGCCATGACTTGCCGTCGACTGCTCCATCGCCAAGGCTGCCTGGGACAGCCTGCTTACCAGGTTTGGGTCCTTCCTCAAGGACCCTTCGATGGTCCTTGGGGATAATTTCCCGGACGTTTCAAACACAAATATGATCATCTGTAAGTTTAACACCTCTCACATGAATTTCATACAAAACGAACACATAAAACTCGACGAAACTCGTCTAGACGTACAAGGTCAACTCAAGGCATATCTTTCGAATGCCTTGGACGTTCTTGGTCGTTTGACCTCCAAACTTCACGAAACTTTGCACACTGCCTAAGGACACTAAACTAACTCCTTTTAACTTAAAATCAACTCAAGAAACAATCATGAGGCTCTAGTTCACCTTAGTTCATTTTGGTGCATTATAAGAACAAATGCTAGCAACGAGTGAGTATGGCTTGGGAAGTAGCTCTAGTTAAGGATGAGGCTGGAGTATAAAGAAATCCTTGATATTCCTTAACCACATACCTACATGGGATGTGTCATAGTTATACCATTGGCCCGTAGAATAAACCTCCATCGGAGTATGTTCATGACTCTGGATTCCATGCATAGCTAGTATTATGTATGTCAGTTATTGCGTATTCTCATCATATGGGATACCTACTTGTATTGGAGAAGTTCTATGAAGTTTAGGTGGTGGTATGGGACTCTATCTAGATATTCTATGATTAGGCTTTGAAGGTGTTAGAGAGTAAGTCTCTAGGTCTTATCCAGGCCCATTACTTGAATTTCCTTATATTTTGAATGACTCGTAAGTGAACTAAGATAAAGACTTAAGTTAGGAAGCATGTTAATGAATAAGTACTTATCTAGAGTAGTTTAAGGGTTGCCTATTTAGGGTGTGAAGGGGGAATAAAGGATGATCTCTTCATGTCTTACTTTGGGAAGTATTAAGAATGACTCTAGATAGGAAAGTTGGTTGATAAGTAGACAAAATTTAAACTTAGGTAGTCTAAGGATTAATTAGGTAATCATGGAGAGGGTGTATGGGCGTTCTCTTGTTGAATTACTTAAGTAAGACTTTTGATAACCTTGGGAAGCAGAATGTAATATTATGTATATATGTTATTGTATGAAGTTAGAATGATCTTATCCTAGGTACTCTAAAGGATTCTTAGGTGTGTGTGAAGGGATTCTATGGGCAGTCGCTTCATAACTCACCCAAGTAAGCCTTAGCATCACCTTTGGTAGGAGGTTCTCATTGTTGTGTGAGTTTTAGGTGGTATTGATGCTATAATGAAAAGTGAGAATTTTATGGGAAGTTACATTGAACTTACAGAGAAGTCACTGTAAGCACACTGTAGGTTTACAGTAATGTTCCTATATATTGAGTATAATTTGTAATGTCTTCTATTTGTGTTGTGTGGTGTTCAAATGTGTTTCTTATGCTTATACTATGAAGTCTTAATAAAAAAGATCATGTTTCTCATAAACGTCTGTTTCTTATGATTTTATGCATTAAGTCATACTTAGTACATGTGTTCGTACTAATTCCATACTTTTGTTTATCACTAAAGGTGTGGTTAGCAGGTGAGAAGTGTTGTTGAAGCATGATTGGAATCTAGTTATCGTTCAAGCATAGTTGAAGTATGTCCTCACTTGAATCGAGGGCATAATCTTCTTGAGACTTCTTTATTTCAATGTTTTGTAATAGATATTAGATTGTTATATTTCGATTGTATGGGTCGTGTCCCAAGTATTTTTTGAAGTCTAAGGATGGCATATGTTGAGACTTAGTATTTCCTATGGTTTTATATGAAAGATGCTTTAAGATATGTCGTGTGAAAAGTTTTAATTCCACACTACTTTTCATACATGTATGCAATGAATGATGTCTAAGGGCTTGTATAAGACCTCCGAGAGGTCATGTACGCCGTGTATCGACTTAAGAGTGCCTTAACTTCTAGGGGGTACTTTGGGTCGTTACACTAATATGGACAAGGGTATGAGACCTTGTCTATGCATTGCACGTGTGTTCCTTGACAGGATAGTTCCTAGGTTGTTATGTACGTACATGAATATGAATGCATGATTATGCTATGAACGTATATTATATGATATGATGAAGTATGAATATTTATAGTGTCTAAATATGTTTATATGAAAGAATTGCTCATATAGTTACACATATGCACTTATGGATGAATGAAGTGAAGTATGAACATGTGTTGGTCAAGGGTGTTTATGTGAAAGGATTGCTCACATATATGCACACATACAGACATGAAAGCGTGTCTATGATGCTTATATGATGATCTAGTAAATAGAGGGTCTGTTGAAAGGTGATCGCAATTGTATCCTAAACTAGATGGTGCTGGAATATGCTATGTCCAAGTGAAAGATTTTCTCACATGATTTAGGTTAATGAAATGACTCTCTCATCTATGACTTATTAGCTAAGCATATGAGGATTTAACTCTCCTAAAGCCTATGTGTTATAAAGTAGTTATAATAAAGGATTTTCAATAAAGAAATCATAGCTTAGCACCGAGTGAACATAGTCGAGGGGTGCTCCTTCCTAATGTGGGAAGTCTTGTTCACCATAGTCCTCACAAGGTGGATAACTACAATGCCTGAATAGGCATAAAGAGGGTTTACATATATGCCTCCAAGTTCCATAAACTATGTTTGTGTCACATACGGGAAGTACCCCCTAGACGTAACTGTCATCGTCATCCTCGGAGAGGACTAAGACTAGCCTCTTAGCATTCATCATTACATTCATAGGTTAAAAAATGCATAAAATTTAAAACTTTTAATCTACATCTACTTCATGAGGTTTACTTAGACATCTTGCTTACACATAACATATTAATAGCGAGTATACATACATTCCTCGCATAAGAAGATTACATAGTATTACACTTTTATGTCACAAATCTTATAGATAAGATACACAATATAGTCTTAAAAGGGATGTCTCATATTAAATAATCTAAATGGAATCGAACCATATGGGCATAAGCCCTTACATAATGTATAAATGCAATTTAAGGCTTACAACAATATCTTGAAACAAGTAGAATGAAATGATTGTATTTAGACTTTAACGAAGAAACATGGCTAGAGTAAGAACAAGGCATTATCCTAGGACTTGAGGACATACCCACTTGGAGAATGATTTTAAGAATTCCTTGCAAAAGGCCACAATCTCCTCACGGTCGGAACCTAAAATTTTGGGGAAAAGGGAGAAATGGGGTTAGCACATCACTTGTACTATGTATGGAATCATATGCACATACAACATAAAAATCATGATAAAAAGGGACATTTTATAAAAGCATGCCAAGTTACTTTGAAAAAACATTATGCACATTCAAGAATCAATACAAGTCAATAAGGACACATTCCTTAAGTCAAGACCATGTACATTACAATACCAACAATATAAAGTCTAGTCAAGTCAACATGCATATCATCATAATAGAGCACATAGTTAAGACAACTATATCACCAAGTTATAATATCAACAAGAATGCATAAGAGTTCATGACATCATAACCTAACCCAGACCACTACTCATCAACCCGCATTAAGTCAACTAGGGCAATGAGTAAGTAAGGACCCATAACATTACTCAATCAAGCAAACCAAACAAGGACCATTAGAAATTCCTAACTCTACATACCATAAAATCAAGAATAGTCATCATCATATCTAACAATGGAGACCAATAACATATTCATAGGTCAAATCAATATTACGTAGTGTTATTAACATGTAAGATCAACATATACATATAATTTACATTCATAAGCATATAAGCATATAAACACATAAGAACATCTTTCTAAGACTTCCTTCAAGTCTACTAGTGCAATGTATAGGTAGAGTATCATACCTCTACTGAGACTAAGTCAAATCCCTTAAGTCATCCTAGTTAGAGTTCACTTTATTACTAATTTTACCTGTGGGAACATCTACCCTTAACCAACATAGAACACGTGATTTAATGTGCAATCAGGTGTAATGAAACCCTACACCGAAAGAAGGTGGACTACTTGCCAAGTTAAAACCAAAACATGAACATAGCATCTATGTTGATCCACTAGCTAATATTCCTATTTGATCAACATAGTTCAAGAACTAGGTGATGTGTTTGGGACCCTCTTTATGCTACATGTATTATAGTATCCAATATCATGAGTACAATAGTGATCCTACCTTACCTATGTGTGAAAGGACACTCCACACTTGTCACGACATGGATTCTGGAATCCGGATCGCAACTGACGTCATTGACCTCTCATATGTCACAGACAAGCCTCATCTTGCATTCATCACATTCATCTAGTTAAATTTGTGGAAAATTTAAAAAAATTATATGTATGAAGCATACATAGACTTCATATAATTATTAACTAGATAGATCATATACTAAGCTCAACATAAGAGAACAACCATCTAACATAAAGAATCAATTCGAAACTCAAGATGAATATAACATAAATAGTTTGCCAAACACGGCCTTATTATAAAGATTCGAGATGAAAGTACGAAAGAAACGCTCGGGACAACATCCACTAGGTATGTCTAAAACTAAGTCTGTACTAAATCTGTAGCATCCTCGAAATCATGAGGACCTACCAATTGGTTTGGAGAAACGCTGAAGTCCAAACCGCTGCAAGTGTCGTTAACCTATCATTTGACATGCACCTATAAAAATAGTAAATAGTAGGGGGTTAGTACACCACTTGTACTAAGTATGGGTGTATGCACACATACACATAAAGTTATGCATGATCAATGAAAGCTCTTCCTAAGTAACATGTCATTTATGGAAAGTTTAGTCATTAGTCTTTCCTAATTTGTTAGTTGTGAATTGTGGTATGAATATGATGTGTTTTAATTCATTCAAAGCACACAACTCATTTTCTATATGATTACAAGACATTAGTATCATCAACATAATTTTAGAACAACTCGAGCGAAAATTTGAGATTTTGATCCTCTAGGCTGAGAGCTCCTCTTTGTACACTTAGATTATTTTTCAGTCTTTGTTTTTTCTTCTTGTTGTGTAGTTCAATAACTCCTTTGGTCCTATGTTTTACTTACAAGTGCAATGACTCTTTGTAGTCCCATACCCACAATGAATCAAGTAAGTAATTCAAGAGATTAAGGAAATGACTTAACTACAATTTGAGGCATGAATATATTTATAAGTCAATACTTATTGACTATACTCATTCTTTAGTTGATTGCATAATGTTCATAGTTGTTTGGGCATATCATTAAATCTTATGATCTTGCTTACTTTGGGTATGAATTCTTTATAAACCAATCTTTAGTGACTATTCCTATTATTGTATTATTGGCCTAATGTAAGAAGTCATTATAAGTCAATCTTATTTGGCTAATATCTTTTGCCAATTATATAAAGTCATTATCAGCCAATTTATTTGGCTTTATCATTTTCATAACATGAGGATTCTTTATTAGCTATGCCCTTTACTTATTGTAAACTTTATTGGACAATATTTGACTATCCTTACAACAAGTAATTCATTACATCAAGTATTCATTACATTTCATAATCCATTATCTATTGATTATGACATTGATTTCATAACTTTCATGTTTTATATATTATACATTTCATATACACGAGACCTTGGAATCGTTGATATAGCATTAAGACATCTCAAGTGAGTGCCCAACATATGGGACCTCAACCCGAGGGCCTTCTTTAGCAAACACAAAGTCTGCTTCATTCGTTAATTCGTACTTCACATTATTAATTTCATTCATTCGTAGGCTGATGTAAACACCAGCTATACCTAGGATGAAGTTTAAGACTCTCATCGGGATCATGAAGTGCAATGACCAAGAATGACCTAATGTCATTACTTGAATCTGATTTCACCTCCTGATTGTCTTGCACAAACACCTTCGGTATCGTTCATTTCATTATCTTTCATACTTTGAGGAACTCCAACCTTAACCGATATATATCATGTGAGAATCATGAAATCCGGTGTCTTCCCCACACCAAAAAGAGGTGGAGTCACTGGCCAAGGTGAAACCAAAACATGCTAGCGTATATAGGGAATTGAACCCTGCTAGATCCCTATATTGGAAGTATAGGTTCAAAGACAAGGAGATATAAGGAGACCCATACCCGGCATGCCGGACAGTCTCATCTCATGAGAGTTACGTGAACCTCCGCACTTCCCGAAGGAAGGCATCACCGATAGCTAGCCTATCGGTGCTCAGTATAAAGTTCCATTACATTCAACTTATACATCATGGAAGCTTGCTTCTAGAATGAGGACATCATAGCTCATTAGATGATTTCTCATCTCATCATTAGTATTAAGTGTGAACTTTCCTTACACTTACATATAGAGTATGATTGAGACTTGTCTCTTGATATTCAACACTCTCTTAGGTGATTACTTTTAGTGACCTTTACTTAGGCTTGGTTGAGACTTGTCTCACCATTCATCTTAGCCTCTTATCATGTTGTCACCATTTTCATTAGCATCATAGATTAACATAATTACTCACCTCATTACGTGAATGTTCATTTCTTTATCTTTTAGTTTTGACTCAATCATTATGGAGGCTTGCTTCTAGATTGAGATTTACTTACTCTATTGATGACTGGTCATCCTTACTTTACATTGATGAAATGTGAATTGTCCTTTCATATCATCGTTACTTTACATTGATGAATGTGAATTGTCCTTACATATCATCCTTAGGTGTTAATGATACTAGTTTCAGACATTCTAACACCTTCATTCATGAGTATTCTTTTAATAAACTAGCTTTGGTGTAAGTAAGACTTGTCTCACTTCCTTTAACACCCCATTCTGGTCACTTACTTAATTTAGACCCCTTTAATTATGTTATAACTCACGTTACTTACTTACTTTAGTGCAGTAGCTTCATATCACCGTTTATGGACGATGAACACTTCATTCAATGAGTTTCATGTGTTCATAGTTCAATCTTGTGAAGCATGTTGGGAGTTGTCCAATGAATGTCATGCCCTTGGTTATGGATTCATTGATATTACTTTAGAAGTGCTTAATATATATTTGATACTCTTACTACACAAGAATTGACATATGATTAGTATTGGCTCGAGATTTGGGATGTTAGACTAGCAAATTCATTCTTTTTGGCATAAGCCAATTTTTACGTATGTTCATATTTAAATTGCCATATGTATGGACTCTTAGCCAATCTTTTAATCATTTACATAAGTTCCTAGCCATTATCATATATTCATTTTGACCAAATAGAGTTATCCAACTTTATTGGAACCAGATAGCCAATTTATTCAAGATATGATTTCATAGATGTCTTTGAGCCAATTCTTAGTTTACGGATTTTAGTGTAACGTTTTAAGAACATATTGGACAGCATCATATTAAAATTTGATGGCTTTAGCATATTCATAACATCATAACAACAGCAAGTCAACATTCAGCCAAAGACACATAATTCACTTAACACATCACGGACTTAACTTAGCATATTATCTATCCTTAATTATCATGATAAGATTAACTTTACGCAATTACAAGTTCATAAGTTCATTCGATACTCATCATTCAAGAATAATACATATTAAGAACATCCAGCACCACATACCAACAACATGATCTCTAACCTATTCAACATTGAAATCGAAAGGATACTAGGGAAGGGACGTTCGACGAGAACTACAGGAACAACCCTAGTTTTCAAGATCTTGTGAATCGTTCGAAGGAAAATACTCTTGGAGAAATAATTCTAGGAGATAAACCCATACCTTAAGTATAACTTAATCTACGAAGACCATCTTGAATGAAAACTTGGAGAAACCTTGAAATCGCCTAGGAGAATCAATGGAATTTTCTGTTTTTCTTTCCCTCGCTTTCTTACTGTTATGCGTCCTTTTTTTTTCTATGAGTTTGAACGTGATTTTTAGGTTTAAGAACTGATCTTGAATTATGCAACTTAGATTTAATAAGTTAATTTAATAAAATAATTAACCAATTACCAAAACGCCCCTCCTAAGTTGACTAAATATAGGAGAACATAGCACTTAGTCAAATCTGGAAATGGGTGTTGACTATGGTTTTGGTCAACATTTTGACTTTATATTAATTAATTAAATCCCTAATTTAATTTATTAAGGTACATAGGGTAAGTACTAAAGTACCCCTAAGTCATTGGAACCAAAATTAACCCTTTTGGACCATCCTAGGTTAAGTGTTAGGATGTTTCTTGAGTTGTACTAGGTTAGTGTAAGAATTTCGTTTTGATCATTTAAACTAATTACTTAAGCTTATAATTTAATTAATTAGTTGACCTAAGGTAATTACTAAAGTACCCTTAAGTCGTTAGGACAATAACCGATCCTTTGAACCATCCAAGGTTCGGTACTAGGTTGTCTTTTTCTTGTTTTAACCGAAATATAGAAATTGCTTTGTGATTTCGGTTTTTCCCCTTTAAATTAATTAATTAAGTTGCTACATTAATTAATTAAGTAGCCTAGGGTAATTACTAAAGTATCCCTAGGTTTTTAGGACCTTAACTAACTCTTTGGACCATACTAGGTTAGGTACTAGGTTGTCCCTTTCTTGTCTTAACCGGAAATCTGAAATTTCCTTTTTAGTGTCAGTTTTAGCCTTTTTAATTTAATTAATTAATTTTCTAAATTAAATAATTAGGTAAACTAGGGGAATTACTAAAGTACCCCTAAGTTTTTAGGACCATAACAAACATTTTGGACCATCCTAGGTTAGGTACTAGGTGGTCTCTTTAACTAGTTACTAGGTTAGTGTCACCCGGTTAAGTCTTAGGTTGTCGGGTGTACTAATTAGTTTATTTCGTTTGGTCCTAGGTTAGTTAGATATTTAGGGAAGTAGGTTAGAGTCTAGAATTGGTTAGGAAGTTAGGCCCCACATGGAGTGGTCTCTTGTGCATGTTTTTCCCCTAACTACCCTAACCGAATTCGGTTAGGGTGGTCCCCTCCTTTGGCAGCTTCTTCACATGTCTTGCACATGTTCTTGCACATGTGTTGGTTGTACTTTCCTAACAAACTATTATTTATGGTTCATTTGGGAATGTTTACTTATTTTCCCAAGGACCCTCACCATGTCCTTGGCACTGCTTAATTTACATGATCATTGTAAATGGTCATGTTCCATGGTGCTAGGCTTGACACTTGGATGCCTAGTACATATTGTGCAAATATTATGAAGGGAATATTTTTAGCTTAGGATCTTCCTTGCAGGTACATTTATTGAACATCAATCTTGGATTGGGGTATGACAACCCAAAAAAATATATTTCTTATTTGTATATAGAAAATTGGCTAATATCCCTTAGCCAATTTTTTTCTATACTATGCCAAATATTCCTCAATATTGGGCATTGGGGTGCCTATGTACCCCTAATAGGCTATCCTAAGGGCATACTGGTCTATTAATTAGACATATGATTTTCCGGAATGTTACATTATCCCCCCCTTAGAAACATTCGTCCCCGAATGACACTTACACATCATTTAAACAAAGAGGGTGATTTCCGAAAGTTACTCTATGATGCTTAAACGTTTCCCTTTTGTGAATATCTAGTTCACACTTATTTGGATGATTCATATCATTCAATGAAGCTTCATATTTGAGATTGAGGTATTTCCTTCTCAACCACACTTAACTAAATGCACATCAGAAATCATGCGACACAGAAAACATGCCTATGCTACACAAAAACATCAACATAAAATTCAACATAACTTTGTTTTAACTCACATAGTCAATTATAATACATACGATTAGTGACTTATAACACCAAATCAACTAAAGCACTTAAACTTAGAGTTTCTTAAACATAATCCAGACTTAGGAAGAGTATATCTAACCTCAAGAACTGAACAAGTGAGGGTAACTGGATCTCATATCGGCATCGGCCTCCCATATTTCCCCCTCAACAAGGGTGGTTCCTCCATAACACCTTAACGGTGGCAAACTCCTTGTTCCTCAACCGTTTCACTTGGCGATCTAAAATTTCAAAGGAAATATCTTCGTAAGAAAGGTTCTCATTGTCTCCTAACCCCTTAGATAACATCTTATTGGCCTTAAGGTTTGAAACTATTTGGCTTGTTGTATTTGAACCACACCCTTCCATTCCAGCTCTAATTCATTTGGAAACTGAAGTCTCACTACCCTGTTTAGACAATCTATCGTAGCATAACACTTATGGAGCCAATCGATACCTGAGCCATATCCTTGAGCTTATATGCCGCCAACTCAGCCTTCTCCTCTTCATTAACACCCGTGACATGCATTTAGAATTTAGCGTGTACTCACCTCCATGCGAACGACCAAACTTACTACACGTCTTTTGGTCACGCTGGGTATTTCCATCATTGCCCCTTCTTGGGAAGTCCAGATCTTGAGTCTGGTGCCTTAGACCACTTGTCCATCCTAATTCTTGTGTGTATTCTTCTACGTGTTCACCAAGAAGGAAGTTAGATACCTATAATGACACAAAGTGTCAAAGCTCTAGATAGCACGATAAAGAGTAGAAGAAGGGAGAATTTCTTATCATCGCGTAGTATCTAAGTCATGATTGTGGCGCTCTTCACAACCATAAGCTAGAAACTACGTAACGTGGTTGTGTTGAGCTTTAGTTCCTAGGTACTTTAACCTCATGCTCTGATACCAAGTTTGTCACGACCCGTATTCTGGAATCCGGATCGCAACCGGCGTCGTCGACCTCTCAGAGGTCGCAGAAAAGCCTCATCTTGCATTCATCACATTCATCTAGTTAAATTTGCGGAAAATTTAAAACTTTTTATATGTATGAAGCATACATAGACTTCATATAAATATTAACTAGATACATCATATACTAAGATCCACATAAGAGAACAACCATCTAACATAAAGAATCAATTCGAAACTGAAGATGAATATATCATAAATAGTTTGCCAAACACGGTCTTATTACAAAGCTTCGATATGAAGGTACGAAAGAAACGCTAGGGACAACATCCACTAGCTATGTCTAAAACAAAGGCTAGAATAAATCTGTAGCATCCTCGAAATCATGAGGACCTGCTAATTGGGTTGGAGAAACGCTGAAGTCCAAACTGCTGCAAGTGTTGTCAACCTGTCCTTTGACCTGCACCTATAAAAGTAGTAAATAGTAGGGGGTTAGTACACCACTTGTAGTAAGTATGGGTGTATGCACACATACACATAAAGTTATGCATGATCAATGAAAGATCTTCCTAAGTAACATGTCATTTCTGGAAAGTCTAGTCATTAGACTTTTCTAATTCGTTAGTTGTGAATTGTGGTAAGAATATGATGTATTTTAATGCATTCAAAGCACACAACTCATTTTCTATATGATTACAAGACATTAGTATCATCAACATAATTTTAGAACAACTCGAGCGAAGATTTGAGTTTTGATCCTCTAGGCGAGAGCTCCTCTTTGTACACTTAGTTATTTTTCAGTCTTTTTTTTCTTCTTGTTGTGTAGTTCAATAACTCCTTTGGTCCTATGTTTTACTTACAAGTGCAATGATTCATTGTAGTCCCATACCCACAATGAATCAAGTAAGTAATTCAAGAGATTAAGGAAATGACTTAACTACAATTTGGGGCATGAATATATTTATAAGTCAATACTTATTGACTATACTCATTCTTTAGTTGATTGCATAATGTTCATAGTTCTTTGGGCATATCATTAAAGCTTATGATCTTGCTTACTTTGGGTATGAATTCTTTATAAACCAATCTTTAGTCACTATTCTTATTATTGTATTATTGGCCTAATGTAAGAAGTCATTATAAGCCAATCTTATTTGGCTAATATCTTTTGCCAATTATATAAAGTCATTATAAGCCAATTTGTTTGGATTTAGAATTTTCATAACATGAGGATTCATTATTAGCTATGCCCTTTACTTATTGTAAACTTTATTGGACACGATTTGACTATCCTTACAACAAGTTATTCATTACATCAAGTATTCATTATATTTCATAAGCCATTCTCTATTTATTATGCCATTGATTTCATTACTTTCATGTTTTATATATTATACATTTCATATACACGAGACCTTGGAATCGTTGATATAGCATTAAGACATCTCAAGTGAGTGCCCAACATATGGGACCTCAACCCGAGGGCCTTCTTTAGCAAACACAGAGTCTGCTTCATTCATTCATTCGTACTTCACATTATTCATTTATTCATTCGTAGGCTGATGTAAACACCAGCTATACCTAGGATGAAGTTTAAGACTCTCATCGGGATCATGAAGTGCAATGACCAAGAATGACCTAATGTCATTACTTGAATCTGATTTCACCTCCTGATTGTCTTGCACAAACACCTTCGGTATCGTTCATTTCATTATCTTTCATACTTTGAGGAACTCCAACCTTAACCGACATAGATCATGTGAGCATCATGAAATCCGGTGTCTTCCCCACACCGAAAAGAGGTGGAGTCACTGGTCAAGGTGAAACAAAACATGTAGCGTATATAGGGAATTGACCCTGCTAGATCCCTATATTGGAAGTATAGGTTCAAAGACTAGAGATATAAGGAGACCCATACCCGGCATGCCGGATAGTCTCATCTCATCAGAGTTACGTGAACCTCCGCCCTTCCCAAAGGAACGCATCACCGCTCATATCTAGCCTATCGGTGCTCAGTATAAAGTTCCATTACATTAAACTCATACATCATGGAAGTTGGCTTCTAGCATGAGGACATCATAGCTCATTGGATGATTTCTAATCTCATCATTAGTATTAAGTGTGAACTGTCCTTACACTTACATATAGAGTATGATTGAGACTTGTCTCTTGATATTCAACACTCTCTTAGGTGAGTACTTTTAGTGACCTTTACTTAGGCTTGGTTGAGACTTGTCTCACCATTCATCTTAGCCTCTTATCATGTTGTCACCATTTTCATTAGCATCATAGATTAACATAATTACTCACCTCATTGAATGTTCATTTCTTTATCTTTTAGTTTGACTCAAGCATTATGGAGGCTTGCTTCTAGATTGAGATTTACTTACTCGCTTTCTTACTGTTATGCGTCCTTTTTTTTTCTATGAGTTTGAACGTGATTTTTAGGTTTAAGAATGATCTTGAATTATGCAACTTAGATTTAATAAGTTAATTAATAAAAATAATTAACCAATTACCAAACGCCCCTCCTAAGTTGACTAAATATAGGAGAACATAGCACTTAGTCAAATCTGGAAATGGGTGTTGACTATGGTTTTGGTCAACATTTTGACTTTATATTAATTAATTAAATCCCTAATTTAATTTATTAAGGTCACTAGGGTAAGTATAAAGTACCCCTAAGTCATTGGAACAAAAATTAACCCTTTTGGACCATCCTAGGTTAAGTGTTAGGATGTTTCTTGAGTTGTACTAGGTTAGTGTAAGAATTTCGTTTTGATCATTTAAACTAATTACTTAACTTATAATTTAATTAATTAGTTGACCTAAGGTAATTACTAAAGTACCCTTAAGTCGTTAGGACAATAACCGATCCTTTGAACCATCCAAGGTTCGGTACTAGGTTGTCTTTTTCTTGTTTTAACCGAAATATAGAAATTGCTTTGTGATTTCGGTTTTCCCCTTTAAATTAATTAATTAAGTTGCTACATTAATTAATTAAGTAGCCTAGGGTAATTACTAAAGTATCCCTAGGTTTTTAGGACCTTAACTAACTCTTTGGACCATACTAGGTTAGGTACTAGGTTGTCCCTTTCTTGTCTTAACGGAAATCTGAAATTTCCTTTTTAGTGTCAGTTTTAGCCTTTTTAATTTAATTAATTAATTTTCTAAATTAAATAATTAGGTAAACTAGGGGAATTACTAAAGTACCCTAAGTTTTTAGGACCATAAACATTTGGACCATCCTAGGTTAGGTACTAGGTGGTCTCTTTAACTAGTTACTAGGTTAGTGTCACCCGGTTAAGTTTAGGTGTCGGGTGTACTAATTAGTTTATTTCGTTTGGTCCTAGGTTAGTTAGATATTTAGGGAAGTAGGTAGAGTCTAGAATTGGTTAGGAAGTTAGGCCCCACATGGAGTGGTCTCTTGTGCATGTTTCCCCTAACTACCCTAACCGAATTCGGTTAGGGTGGTCCCCTCCTTTGGCAGCTTCTTCACATGTCTTGCACATGTTCTTGCACATGTGTTGGTTGTACTTTCCTAACAAACTATTATTTATGGTTCATTTGGGAATGTTTACTTATTTTCCCAAGGACCCTACCATGTCCTTGGCACTGCTTAATTTACATGATCATTGTAAATGGTCATGTTCCATGGTGCTAGGCTTGACACTTGGATGCCTAGTACATATTGTGCAATATTATGAAGGGAATATTTTTAGCTTAGGATCTTCCTTGCAGGTACATTTATTGAACATCAATCTTGGATTGGGGTATGACAACCCAAAAAATATATTTCTTATTTGTATATAGAAAATTGGCTAATATCCTTAGCCAATTTTTTTCTATACTATGCCAAATATTCCTCAATATTGGGCATTGGGGTGCCTATGTACCCCTAATAGGCTATCCTAAGGGCATACTGGTCTATTAATTAGACATATGATTTTCCGGAATGTTACATTATCCCCCCTTAGAAACATTCGTCCCCGAATGACACTTACACATCATTTAAACAAAGAGGGTGATTTCCGAAAGTTACTCTATGATGCTTAAACGTTTCCCTTTTGTGAATATCTAGTTCACACTTATTTGGATGATTCATATCATTCAATGAAGCTTCATATTTGAGATTGAGGTATTTCCTTCTCAACCACACTTAACTAAATGCACAATCAGAAATCATGCGACACAGAAAACATGCCATGCTACACAAAAACATCAACATAAATTCAACATAACTTTGTTTTAACTCACATAGTCAATTATAATACATACGATTAGTGACTTATAACACCAATCACTAAAGCACTTAAACTTAGAGTTTCTTAAACATAATCCAGACTTAGGAAGATGTATATCTAACCTCAAGAACTGAACAAGTGAGGTAACTGGATCTCATATCGGCATCGGCCTCCCATATTTCCCCTCAACAAGGGTGGTTCCTCCATAACACCTTAACGGTGGAAACTCTTTGTTCTCAACCGTTTCACTTGGCGATCTAAAATTTCAAAGGAAATATCTTCGTAAGAAAGGTTCTCATTGCTCCTAACCCCTTAGATAACATCTTATTGGCCTTAAGGTTTGAAACTATTTGGCTTGTTGTATTTGAACACACCCCTTCCATTCCAGCTCTAATTCATTTGGAAACTGAAGTCTCACTACCCTGTTTAGACAATCTATCGTAGCATAACACATTATGGAGCCAATCGATACCTGAGCCATATCCTTGAGCTTATATGCCGCCAACTCAGCCTTCTCCTCTTCATTAACACCCGTGACATGCATTTAGAATTTAGCGTGTACTCACCTCCATGCGAACGACCAAACTTACTACACGTCTTTTGGTCACGCTGGGTATTTCCATCATTGCCCCTTCTTGGGAAGCCAGATCTTGAGTCTGGTGCCTTAGACCACTTGTCCATCCTAATTCTTGTGTGTATCTTCTACGTGTTCACAAAGAAGGAAGTTAGATACCTATAATGACACAAAGTGTCAAAGCTCTAGATAGCACGATAAAGAGTAGAAAGAAGGGAGAATTTCTTATCATCGCGTAGTATCTAAGTCATGATTGTGGCGCTCTTCACAACCATAAGCTAGAAACTACGTAACGTGGTTGTGTTGAGCTTTAGTTCCTAGGTACTTTAACTCATGCTCTGATACCAAGTTTGTCACGACCCGTATTCTGGAATCCGGATCGCAACCGGCGTCGTCGACCTCTCAGAGGTCGCAGAAAAGCCTCATCTTGCATTCATCACATTCATCTAGTTAAATTTGCGGAAAATTTAAAACTTTTTATATGTATGAAGCATACATAGACTTCATATAAATATTAACTAGATACATCATATACTAAGATCCACATAGAGAACAACCATCTAACATAAAGAATCAATTCGAAACTGAAGATGAATATATCATAAATAGTTTGCCAAACACGGTCTTATTACAAAGCTTCGATATGAAGGTACGAAAGAAACGCTAGGGACAACATCCACTAGCTATGTCTAAAACAAAGGCTAGAATAAATCTGTAGCATCCTCGAAATCATGAGGACCTGCTAATTGGGTTGGAGAAACGCTGAAGTCCAAACTGCTGCATGGTTGTCAACCTGTCCTTTGACCTGCACCTATAAAAGTAGTAAATAGTAGGGGGTTAGTACACCACTTGTAGTAAGTATGGGTGTATGCACACATACACATAAAGTTATGCATGATCAATGAAAGATCTTCCTAAGTAACATGTCATTTCTGGAAAGTCTAGTCATTAGACTTTTCTAATTCGTTAGTTGTGAATTGTGGTAAGAATATGATGTATTTTAATGCATTCAAAGCACACAACTCATTTTCTATATGATTACAAGACATTAGTATCATCAAAATAATTTTAGAACAACTCGAGCGAAGATTTGAGATTTTGATCCTCTAGGCGGAGAGCTCCTCTTTGTACACTTAGATTATTTTTCAGTCTTTGTTTTTTCTTCTTGTTGTGTAGTTCAATAACTCCTTTGGTCCTATGTTTTACTTACAAGTGAATGATTCATTGTAGTCCCATACCCACAATGAATCAAGTAAGTAATTCAAGAGATTAAGGAAATGACTTAACTACAATTTGGGGCATGAATATATTTATAAGTCAATACTTATTGACTATACTCATTCTTTAGTTGATTGCATAATGTTCATAGTTCTTTGGGCATATCATTAAAGCTTATGATCTTGCTTACTTTGGGTATGAATTCTTTATAAACCAATCTTTAGTCACTATTTTATTATTGTATTATTGGCCTAATGTAAGAAGTCATTATAACCAATCTTATTTGGCTAATATCTTTTGCCAATTATATAAAGTCATTATAAGCCAATTTGTTTGGATTTAGAATTTTCATAACATGAGGATTCATTATTAGCTATGCCCTTTACTTATTGTAAACTTTATTGGACACGATTTGACTATCCTTACAACAAGTTATTCATTACATCAAGTATTCATTATATTTCATAAGCCATTCTCTATTTATTATGCCATTGATTTCATTACTTTCATGATTTATATATTATACATTTCATATACACGAGACCTTGGAATCGTTGATATAGCATTAAGACATCTCAAGTGAGTGCCAACATATGGGACCTCAACCCGAGGGTCTTCTTTAGCAAACACAGAGTCTGCTTCATTCATTCATTCGTACTTCACATTATTCATTTTATTCATTCGTAGGTTGATGTAAACACCAGCTATATCTAGGATGAAGTTTAAGACTCTCATCGGGATCATGAAGTGCAATGACCAAGAATGACCAAATGTCATTACTTGAATCTGATTTCACCTCCTGATTGTCTTGCACAAACACCTTCGGTATCGTTCATTTCATAATCTTTCATACTTTGAGGAACTCCAACCTTAACCGACATAGATCATGTGAGCATCATGAAATCCGGTGTCTTCCCCACACGAAAAGAGGTGGAGTCACTGGTCAAGGTGAAACAAAACATGGTAGCGTATATAGGGAATTGAACCCTGCTAGATC